>CM076575.1:210153002-210307158 GCA_034641835.2 Pinus albicaulis | reverse complement strand
GATATCTTTCTTTGTCTTCTAGGAGTAGTTTGACATGTTTTTCATTTTCTCACATATGCATGAGTGTCTTTGAACAGTGTTGGCCAGTAATATCCAACATGAAGTATTTTGTGTGTGGTGGTATCTCCTTCGAAATGTCCATCTGCAGGTGCATCATGGAGTTCCTACAAAACCTTATGTGCTACATATTTTTCAAGGCATCTTAATAATACAAAATCATAGTTTTTTTTAACAATGCATCATCAATGATTTGATGTTGAGTATATTTTAATATTAGAGCTCTTTTTCTTTTATGATTGAGTTTTGTAGGAGCATATCCATTCTTCAAATAAAAGATAAGATAAACATATTAGGATTTAGATCCAATCAGGCTTACCTCAGAAATGTGTATAGTATTACCTAAATCCTCATCATCTGGTATGTTGGATGCTCCAGACAGTAATATGCAAAGACCTTGCCCTCTAACAATTTTGGTTGGTTTCATGTCAATATGATATTCCTGTAGAGATGTAACCAAATTTTTCATTTTTTCTCCTAGTTCCTTTTGCATAAGCAATTGCCTTACTGCTGGGAATGGAACTATTACCTTGGTATGTGTCTTTAGGAGAAAAGGCTTGAAATGCTTTAAATGTTTATAAACAAAAAAATCTTGTTTCTCCACTTCTGAATAATTTAGTTCGACAACCTAAAGATTTGAACTAAATAAAGAGATGGGTGCTTCAATTTTTTATCATTAACTTGTGCTAGCACAACAACATAGGATGTTTCAGAAGTGAAGGTGTGAAAAATAAAATGATTAGAAAAAATTGGGGTAGTTAGAGAAGGAGAATTTATGATGGCTTGATTTATTAAATCAAAAGCTTCTCTTTCATTGTGTCCCAACTTAAAGAGTCAATTTTTCTTGATCATGGCTTGCAATGGTAAAAAAATTTGAGAAAAATTAGGAACAAATCTCTTAACACAATTTATCTGTCCCAAAAAGGAGTGCATGGATTTCATGTTATGGGGTAACAATATTTCATAAATTTCCTTTATTCTTTCTAGATCAATACAAATGCCTTCTTTTGATACAATATATCCTAAAAGTTTTCCTTCACTTAGAGCGAAATAAAACTTTTTTGGATTTAGTGAAATCCCATACTTTTGTTAGCGTTCAAGGATTTGCTTGAGATCATGATAGTGGTCACTTATTTTCTTGGAGTAAATGGTTATATCATATAAGTAAAAAACCAAAATTTTGGTGTATTAATCCTCTAAAAGAAATATCCATTGATCTTTGAAAAGTTGCCCCTACATTAATTAAACCAAAAGGAATTTTCTGATAAGCATAACTGCCCCATTTGGTTCTAAATGTAGTCTTCAACTTATCTTTTGGGTGAACTAGTATTTGATTTTAACCTAAAAAACCATCACAGAAAGACATTAATTTAGATCCAGTAATTGATTACAAGATTTTTTCCTTGGGTGGTAATGGGAAATTGTCTTTTAGGCAAGCTTTATTGAGATTCCTGAAATATATACAAATGTGGATGCCACCATTTTTATTCTTGATAGGGACTAAGTTTCAAACTCACTTGGAATTCCTAAAAAGAAAGATGATCTTGGCTTTAAGGAGTTCATTCAGTTAAGATTTTATTTTACTTTCAATATTTGGGTGAATTTTACTTAACTTCTGCTGTAAAGGTTTCTCAGTGGATGTCATTGGAATAGTATGTTGGATAACAGAGGTATCATATGTCTTGAGATATTCATATTTCCATGAAAAAACATTCTTATATCTCTTTATTAAATCATTGAAGGCTAATCTTTCATCAAATGAAAGACCAAGTCCTAAATTTATATTATGAGGTTTGAGGTCATTGCCAAGGTTTACTAGTTCAAATATCAAGGTTGAACTTTGTATCTTAGAATTAGTACACTTCTTAAATATGTCTTTTAGGTCATAAAGATATTCCATCTTTACTATAGATTTAGGTATGGAATTTTCATCAAATTTTTGTTTTAACTGTCTTTCATGTTTGTCCTCATTGATTAGTTGATCATCATATGATCCTTCGGGTGTCAGAAAGGTTAGAATATCTTCATCATCATTAAATAATCTATAGCTAGTGACATTATCATGAATACATGGGTGAAAAATTAATTCTATTGAAATTCTATCTGGACTATAATCTTCAGATGGAATAAGCTTGGATGCTACATTGGCTTGGAGATCAACACTTGCATTTTAGAGCCTTGGGATAGGTGAGATGTTGAATGCTAAGAAATGTGAGGTAAGATCTTGCACTAATGACTAGTAATGTTTGAGACGACCATAAATGTAGTGAATAGTATTTCTTACCTCTTTAATATCTATTTCAGAATCACCATATACTTGAAGGTATTTAACATCAATATCTATCGCTTTATACAAGCCTTGGACTAGTGCCTCATACTTTGTAGTATTGTTTGTGCATTCAAATTATATCCTACATGCCAGCATTGTATTTTCTCCTTCTGGATTAATTAATATGTAACTTGCTCCTGCACCATCACTTTATTTTGATCCATCAAAGTACAAAGTCCAAAATAATTTTTAACAAAAGGTTTTTTCTACAATATTTATACATTTGGAATAATATGACTGAGAAAAGTTTTCAATTTGAGAATTAACCAAATTGATAAGAAATGGAGATCGTTGTGCATTGAAATTTCCCAAGAATGATTCAATAGAGTAGTTTCCAAGGATGTTATTGGTAAAGGCCATTGGTTCAATTTCATCCTCAAAATTCATTATTGTGTATTTCATGTGTTTTTCACGGTCAACTTGAATTTTATTTGGCTCACCATTGTAGGGAAGCCACATATGAGACTAGTCTATGGAAAAATAATCGTGAAGCTTTTCTCACTAATATCTACTTAGAATTAAACCGTAAAAGTCAGGAATATCAATAACTTTAATGTCAATTACTTGATGAAATTTTGAATTAGAAGCGATTCTAATAAGGACATAATTAATTTCTCCTAAAACCTCGACTTTGGTTCTATATAATTGCACAATGTGTACAACAGACTTTTGGGGTGGGATGTTTAACTTAAAACAAACATAATATGGAATTATATTTGAATAATCCCCAAATTCTATTAGGCAATTGTGAAATTTTTTATTAAAAAATTCAAAAGTCATAAGGAAAGGATGAGTGTGAGAATTTTATCTGTCTCTAATTAGGATAACATCAATGGCATAATTTTTTTTCAGATGAATCCATGGGAGGTTTTCCTACTCCTTTTGAGGCTTTATAAGTAACAAGAGCAGGTAAAGGAGAGGCAAGAACTACATTCAATTATTTGAGTAGGATTTTATGCTATTGCTTTAATTTACTCACCTCATACATAGAGACGTTTTCTTTTAATTTCTTCATATCTTCCACTATATTATACTCAATGGTATCTAAAACAACAAAGGTCTTTGATGTAGATGGAGAATTAGAAGGCGTTGGGCTGGTTTGAGGAGATGTAGAAGGAGTATTTTTATTAATAAATTTGTATTTAACAACAGGGTTTGAATATTTCTGTTTTTTAGAAGATTGTGGAAAATCAATAGGGTTTTTACTTCTAGTGCTAATTGGTAGCGGCTCATGTTCATGTTCATTATCAATTGTAGGGAGAATGGAATCCTATAATCCATGAAGTTCAACCAGTTTTTCATCCTAAGATTCATCTGCAGAAAATATTGTTTCATCCTCATCTTCATATTGATTAGATTCCACATTAGAAATTATATTTGGAGGTTGAGGATTTGAAGTCTCAGTTTTCTTGAAAGATCTAAAAGGTTTCTTAGAAGAATACTTTTCTACTTGTTTTTTTTATTTCTACCATGTCATTTCACATGGTTTTGAGAGATTTTTGTAATCCTTCAAGGTTATAAACATCCTTAGGTGATTACCTTTTGGGCTCATCCTTAAACTTAAAATTTTTAGATTTTCTATCTTCCTGGGTAATATTCTTTTCTAAAGCAAGAATTCTCTTTTCTACAAACAAGGCTTCTTTCATGTTTTCTACGAAAGTAGCCTTATGGGCTCTATCTACAAAAAATGCTTTATTAGAAGCAAGAGAGGATATATACCATTCAATCTGTACATCTACACCAGGTTTAGATGTATTTGGGATTTTATTCAACAATTTGTTAAATCTGGAATTGAAATATTTGATATTTTCTCTTGAATTTCTTTAATATTTGAAAGATCATTTATGAGAGTAGCAGTAGTATGATCATGACTAATTTTGGTCAAAATTTTCTTCGAATATAGCTAGTAATATTTCTCGATGGTAATGAAAAGTACCATGATCTAGTTGATCCTTGAAAAGTATACAGAAACAACCTCACTACACAATCTTCTTCTGAAACATCATTTAGGTTCAGGGAAAGCATGAAATTATGGAGATTTTCTTCGGTAGGGAGACCATCTTCAGGATTATACTTAGGCAACCATATCTCTAGATGCTTGGGAAAATTATGAAGAGGACCTGGTAATTGAACAACTCCAGGATTAGTCCATGGCCTATTTTCCATTGTGTGACTTGGACGATTGGGTTTTCCTAAAGGGGGGTTTGAAGAAGAAGAGGTAGTTCCAGAGGTGGATGTAGTTGAATAAGAAACAACCATGGAAATAGTGCTGCTTAAAGTAGAACTAGTTGATTGACATGAAGAGATATGAGTAGATGAGGAAATTGGTTGATAGGATGTAAATGAAGGAGGAACGAATGATGGGTTTGAGGAGGAGAAGATGAGAGATTCTCACTAGTGGATGTTTGAGTTTCAAATAATGAATTTTTCCTGAGATGGGAATGAAGAGGAAAATAAAATGGAGTTAATCCGATTTTTTCACTCTGAGAACGAGTTAATACACCAATACTGTTATGTTCTTATATTATTAGTGTAGTCCCTTGTTGTGGTTAGTATATCCCCCTTATTGTTATTTTTGTACCCCTGTAACGCCCATATTGTTATTATTATTCCCTTACATTATTATTTTTATGTCGGTTAGGATTATATTGTGATCCCATGGACTCCTATATATAGAAGGAGGTTTTCTCATTTGCATCATCCAAGAATTTTTCATTTATGTAATGTAAATGAGGTTTCCCCCTCAAAGTGGCTTATTTCTAAGGCGTTGATCTCTCTTTTCTTCTATTTTTGGTGCTGGTTTCATAACATTTGGTACCAGAGCTTTGGATTCTAGGGTTTCGCTACTCCAAACAGGACATCGTGGAATTTCGCTAAAACTTTGTTTCTGTAGAAATTTGCTGAATAATGAAGTTTATTCGCTGCGATTAACCTGATCATACATCAATTCAAATTGCATGCATAACACATAATCGCTTCTACCATTAATCGTCACATGCGGAAAATAAAACAAAGCGACAGAACATTAAATCACACACATAGAACGCAACATGTACGGGGAAAGCTTATAGCTGAAAACCCCCAGCTATATGTATCATATAATGAATGAGAAACATTCAGCAATACATAATACAATACTCCTCACAAGTACTCAGTACTATCTCATATGCTGAACACAAAACTAGCTAGATCTGAAACTAGTCACAGGTTCAAATCCTTCTGCTGCTCTGCCTGCCTCTACTGCGCAATCCAAAAAATGAATATAGATGAATGGAATTCGAATTCACTTAGTTGGTACAGAGAAATCATCATTGGCATCATCATCCCACTGATTGTGCAAATCTCATGCACAACTAATGTACAACTGTTGTCAGTCTCACCCTTTCATCTACCTCTTCCACTGGTCTTTCACTGAACTGTCCATACACTGAGTTAACTGATGTGTTCTTTAGTTGAATAATGAGTTAATATCAGTGAATTAATTAATAATTAATTCACCCAACTCATCTCTAGCATAATCACAAGTTAAACTGATCATAACTAGTTAAACTAGTTAACCGGAACACAATCTCCATTAACTCCTCAATCAACTCCACCAAAACTCTGCCACATGAGTCTAACTGAATTCAACCATGCAAAAGCTCAACTAACCCATAGGAAATTCGAATTTCCTTATGTCAGCTGCATGCCCCACCTCCGAGGGTCAAACTGAAGTGCTCCAAGAGGATAAACTGAAGTTTATAGTCCAAATATTATTAAGGGTAAATAATATTTGACTGTTCTATTTTTAGCCTGGCAGTCTAAAAATAGAAACCACCTGAATGTCTAAAAATAGAGGTCCATATATTTTTTACCAACATGACCAATCCTCCAAGAATAGCATACTGCAGCTCTCGGTACATGATCCATATGTCTAAAAATAGACATAGTCTAAAAATAGACTTTTCGACAAAAAATCACATGTGTGGTCCCCACCTAGTTTAGTTGATCACTTTCCAACTAGGATCAGGAAAGATGTTTCAGGAGGCCTCCTTCACTGTTTCTTGTTGCCATTTTCAACACTCCCTCTCAACAAGAAAGGACTGTCATTGCATGCGACATGCAACTCCATGCATTCGCCATGCAACCTTCACAAGCGCCATGAAACTCCATGCATGCGACATGCAACTCCATGCATTCACCATGCACCCTTTGCATGCGCCATGCAAACACATGCATGCACCATGCAACTCCATGCATGTGCCATGCACCCTTTGCAAGCGCCATGCAACTCCATGCATCTGCTCTGCAACTCCTCTGAAACTGAATAGGCTCCAAACAACTCAATCAGTCTTGATGCATCTAGCATCTATCATCAAAGTCTTCGACTTCTGCTGGTACCAACTGCACATGTCATCAGGAACTACTGCGCTGTTGAAATCTTGCACCCATGCACTCTTGCACTTGCTGTCAACTCTGATCCGCGCTCCAGTATCCGACACTGTCACTTTGATCTGCTTGCATCACTCCAACTGATTTTGCTACTGCTGCGCTGTGGGCACCTCGTAGCCAGGTTCAACTCATGAGATCCACACCATCTCATGAATCCTACCCAGAAATCTCCCCTTGGGATTAATCATGCATGTCGCCCCACCTCTCACCTGGTGGTATAGCTGCATGCACTCCCTCTGCCCGTCTGGCGCGAAATTTCCCTGCATGAGTGGTTTCTTCCACTCCATGATCCTCTTGTGGCTGCTCCACATCCCGAGGTTCACTTTCACCTGCATGGAAAACTTGCTCCCTCTCAAGCTTCAATTGCATGTCTTTCTCGCCTGCATGCAACACTTTCTCCCTCTCAAGCTTCAGTTGCATGTCTTTCTCGCCTGCATGCAACACTTGCTCCCTCTCAAGCTTCAGTTGCATGTCTTTCTCCCACTTCCCAACAATAGGAAGCTCCGTAGACATCCCATCTACTTCAAGTCTATAGAGATTCTTTGCTCGAATCCCAACCTTCTTGACTTGTCCCGTTGCCTTGTGCCGAAGGAAAACTTTTCCTTCTCTAAAGACAACTTCATACCCTTTATCCTCTAACATTGCGACTGAGATCAAATTCTTTGTTAGACCTGGTACATGCAATACATCTTGTAAAAGAATGAGTTTACCTGACTCCCTCCGAAAGGTTATGGTACCAATGCCGGTCGCATTGTATCGTCCACCGTCGCCCAACTCAACATGCATCTGGAGACCTTTCTCCACCAAGTCACTGAAAAGATTTGCATCTCCCGTCATGTGAAAGGAAGCACCACTATCAATATACCACCCCGATCCCAATGCACTAGACAACATGCATGCAATCAATGAGAAGTCCAGCTCAAATTGCGAGGCAAGAGCCTCACCAGCTGCAGATCCAGCAGCCTGCTTGTTCTTCTTCTTCTTGGGGCAATTCGTGGCGTAATGTCCGTGATCATGGCAATGAAAGCACTTGACCTTGGACATGTCACGCTCTTTACCATCCGCACCGGATTGAGAAGCCTTCTCCTTGCCCTTCCCCTTCCTTGCTTTGGCAGCCAAAGCGCAGTCTTCTTCATCAACTCCCTTTGACGAAGAACCATCTCTGGTATTTCGCCGGATCTCCTCTTGCACGAGATCAGACCACAGTCTTTCCCATCCCGGCAACTTTTCCCGACCATTGACACTATCTTGATATGCATGCCAAATCTTCGGCAAACCAAGAAGTGCCAAACTCACCAGATCCTCATCCTCCACTGTCACACCAACACTTCCCAGCTCATCCCGACATTGGGTGAACCTCGTGAGGTACTTCGGCATACTTTCCCCCTTCTCACACTTGATGTTCCTAAGTCTATCTTTGAGCGCCAGCTTCCTCTGATCGCTCTTGCTTTGGTAAAGATCTGTCAAGGCTTTCCACATCAAATATGGAGAAGCCTTCTCGTGCAAACTGGATACAATGTGATCCTTTACACCCTCCAACGCGATCCTTCGACATTTTGCTTGTTTCTTTCGCCAAGCTTCCACAACAGCAGCATCAGTAGAAGTAGGCTTTGGAATCTCTTTCTCCACGAATTCCAACAGCCCATTATCATCCAATACAGCCTCCATGCGGTCCTTCCATGCAACATAATTCGAACTGCCTTCCAAGGCATATTCTAGTCGCAAACCGTTGAAAGACATTTTCGCCGCGGCACCAAGAACACAAATATGCAAATTCGAATTTCACCACTAGCTGATAACTCAGTTGCTTCCGATCTACACTTGAGAGCTAATTATTTCCAAATCAGAGATTGACTGCATGGGCATTCACCAGATATTTCACCTTACAAAGAAGGATGAATATTCCGGAGGCTACCTGGACCGCATGCAGACTCTGTCCGAGGAGATAATAAACAATCACCGTAATAGATCTCGACGATTAATTTTGCTCTGATACCATGTAGAAATTTTCTGAATAATGAAGTTTATTCGCTGCGATTAACCTGATCATACATCAATTCAAATTGCATGCATAACACATAATCGCTTCTACCATTAATCGTCACATGCGGAAAATAAAACAAAGCGACAGAACATTAAATCACACACATAGAACGCAGCATGTACGGGGAAAGCTTATAGCTGAAAACCCCCAGCTATATGTATAATATAATGGATGAGAAACATTCAGCAATACATAATACAATACTCCTCACAAGTACTCAGTACTATCTCATATGCTGAACACAAAACTAGCTAGATCTGAAACTAGTCACAGGTTCAAATCCTTCTGCTGCTCTGCCTGCCTCTACTGCGCAATCCAAAAAATGAATATAGCTGAATGGAATTCGAATTCACTTAGTTGGTACAGCGCAATCATCATTGGCATCATCATCCCACTGATCGTGCAAATCTCATGCACAACTAATGTACAACTGTTGTCAGTCTCACCCTTTCATCTACCTCTTCCACTAGTCTTTCACTGAACTGTCCATGCACTGAGTTAACTGATGTGTTATTTTAGTTTAATAATGAGTTAATATCAGTGAATTAATTAATAATTAATTCACCCAAATCATCTCTAGCATAATCACAAGTTAAACTGATCATAACTAGTTAAACTAGTTAACCGGAACACAATCTCCATTAACTCCTCAATCAACTCCACCAAAACTCTGCCACATGAGTCTAACTGAAGTCAACCATGCAATAGCTCAACTAACCCATAGGAAATTCAAATTTCCTTATGTCAGCTGCATGCCCCACCTCTGGGGGTCAAACTAAAGTGCTCCAAGAGGATGAACTGAAGTTTATAGTCCAAATATTATTAAGGGTAAATAATATTTGACTGTTCTATTTTTAGCCTGGCAGTCTAAAAATAGAAACCACCTGAATGTCTAAAAATAGAGGTCCATCTATTTTTACCAACATGACCAATCCTCCAATAATAGCATACTGCAGCTCCCGGTACATGATCCATATGTCTAAAAATAGACATAGTCTAAAAATAGACTTTTCGACAAAAATCACATGTGTGGTCCCCACCTAGTTTAGGTGATCACTTTCCAACTAGGATCAGGAAAGATGTTTCAGGAGGCCTCCTTCACTGTTTCTTGTTGCCATTTTCAACAGTTTCTAGGAAGGTTCAAAAGCAGAAATGTTTATCACGTGAAGCCAAAATCCTGAAGAACGTCGTGTAAAAATTTCAGATCTTGGTACGTAATATTTTTAGAGATGTGATCTGTGGAAGTTAGGGTTTTTTCAGACTCTCAAAATTCATCTCAAAGAAGTGACCATGGGAAAATCACCATAAATCTCTCTCTGAGAATCGGATTTGGATTCTGTAAAGTAACTAAAAGTATAAAGACTGTAGTTTCCTATGTATCAATTTTAGTGCCAAAGGAGGAAACAATGACACATCTCATGACGTAAAAGTTCTCTCTACTAAACTAATCCATAATCAGGCAATTGTGGGAGATTGGGCATAACTTTTCCTTGAAGCATCCAAAGCAGGTTAGAATTGTGGCATTGGAAAAAAGATTCAGAGGGCTACTATAACATTGAATTTCAAATATTGAAGATCCAAAATCTCAGAGATAATTCAATTTAAATATTGAACTCCTAAAATGCAAGAAAAAAGTGTGTATTTGTTTTCAAATTGAATAATTCTTGTTTGAAAAATCAATTTGAAGTGATTCCATGGGCATATTGAAGCCTAGATATCAGTATTGGGTTTTAAAATTCCCCCTAAAAATAATTCAACGAACATTAAGCCCTCAAAATACTCTACTATGACTCATGAATATGAAGAAGTGCACCATGATATATCAAAATTACAAGAGAAAGTGCACCAAATATCACTCTAAAAAATAACAACAAAAAATGAAATGGAAGTTTTGAAGAAAAGCATGGAAGCTAAGATGGATGGTTTGAAGAAGCACATGGAAGCTAATATGGACGTTTTGAAGAAAGGCGTATAAGCTAAGATGGATGGCATGGAATCTAAGATCGATGGTATAAAGAAAAAAATGAAAGGCAACATGGAAGACATGAAGAATGATCTAAAAGTAGACTTGGAAGGTTTGACAAAGTTGATACAAGAAATGATTCCTAATGGCGAAAATATAGTAGAGGAAACTCATGATGAAAACAAAATAAATGTTAATCGGGATTTCATAAACTCTGATGTTGGATTGAAGACCCACCATATTCCAAAAGATCGATATGAGGAAGTTTGATGGAAAGGATCCCGTAACATGGATACTATAGATGGAGCAATATTTTGATCTCAATAATGTGAAAAACACACAAAAGTTACACATTGCAACTTTGTATTTAGAACAAAATACATTTGTATGCTATCGATGGATTTTCTCCCGTAAAAAAATTGTCACTTGGTCAATTTTACAGAGGAAATGATAGCACATTATGAGGATACATAGTGCAACACCTTCTTTAGCCAATTGATAAATCTCAAACAAAAGGGTTCAGTGGTGAAGCACATTGAGGACTTCCAAAAATTGAATATAAGGGTAAATGATATTCTAGAGGAACACAGGATTGATGTCTTCATGGGGACTTTAAAGGATAACATCCAACATGAGGTTCGCCTTTGGGAACCTGATTCATTGGATAAGGCATTCAGGTTGGAAAGAAAATATGAATGTAAAATTATGGCGACAAGGAAGCCTACCACTCACATCTATAAATATGGAAGTGTTGCTACTCCTAGACTTCCACAACCTATAAGGTTGACACCGCAAAAATTGGAAGAAAAAATAGCAAAAGATCTTTTCTACAGTTGTGATAGAAAATACACTAAAGGTCATAAGTGTGGTGAGAAGAAATTATTTTACATAGATTGTGAAGAGGAGGAAGAAATTGAACAAGAAACTTCAAAAGAAGAGGATATACACCAGGAAACAACCCTAGAGTAAGAAGAAATGAGTTTGACCATATCGTGTAATGCATTAGAAGGAATTACCACTCATCAAACTCTCAATATAGGACATATGAAGAATAAAAAGGTAATTTTGTTAATTGATTCGGGTAGTACCCATAATTTTATTCATTGGAAGGTAGCCAAGGAATTGAATTTCTTCCTATACCCAACACCAGAATGTCAAGGGATAGTTTCAAATGGAGGAACTCTAATTTTCTCTGCAAAATTCCATAATATCAAGCTAACCATGGGGGAATATGTATTGAATAGCCCAATGCTTTCAATTCCAATGGGAGGTGTTGATGTTGTACCGAGAGTACAATGGTTACAATCTTTGGGGATGGTGGCTTTTAATTTTCAAGAACTTTTCTTGAATGTTTTTTTAGAAGGAAAGGAAGTTGAATTACGACGTATCGCAGGGAAGCCAAGAAAGATAATAAGCTCTAATTTCATGAAAAATATTATGAAGAAAGAACAACGAGGCATAATTTTACAATTATGCTCACTAGAAGTTCCAACATCAAAATCATCTATTTCTCCAGATCTCCAAAATGTCTTGGACAATCATTCCAAGGTGTTTTAAACTCCCAAAGGACTCCCACCTATTCGTGATCATGATCATGTTAATCATTTGATTCCAGGAAGTGTTCCTCCAAACATCAGGCCTTACAGGTATCCTTATGTCCAAAAGAGTGAAATTGAACGTATGATTGAAGAAATGTTAGAGGCTGGTATAATTCAACCTAGTCAAATTTCTTTCTCTGATCGAGTAGTGTTGGTGTACAAGAAGGATGGATCATGGCGCATGTGTCTGGATTATAGGGAGCTCAATAAGCTCATTATTGAAGATAAATTTCCCATTTCTGTGATTGATGAATTACATGGAGAAATTTACTGTACCAAGTTGGATCTCCGTTCAGGATATCATCAAATTAGAATGAAGACTGAAGATATTCTGAAAAAAACATTTCGAAATCATGAGGGTCATTATGAATTTTTGGTCATGCCTTTTAGCCTTACCAATGCACCTTCTACATTTCAAGGGTTGATGAATTCAATTTTCAAACTCTTCCTTAGAAAATTTGTGTTAGTATTTTTTGATGATATAATAATCTACAACAGGTCTTGGAAGGATCATGCTCAACATGTTGACAGGGTGCTCAAATTATTGGAGGAGAAACAATTATATGAAAAAAACTCCAATGTTTCTTTGGAGTACAAGAGGTGGAATATCTAGGTCGTATTGTATCTCATGAGGGTGTTAAGGTAGACCCTAACAAAATTAAAGCCATTAAGGAATGGAAATTCCCCACAACCATAAAGCAGTTGCAATGATTTCTCGGGTTAACAGGGTATTATCGCAAGTTTGTTAATAATTATGGGAGAATAGCAGCACCTCTCACAACATTATTGAATAAAGATGCATTTTCATGGACTCCTGAAGCAACTAAGGCCTTTGAACATCTTAAAGAGGCAATGTGCCTCGCACTGGTCTTAGCTACGCTAGACTTCACAAAAACCTTTATTATGGAATGTGATGCCTTAGGAAATGGAATTGGTGTTGTTTTAATGAAAGAAGGAAGACCCATTGCTTTTTGAAAGTCATCCAATCGAAGGAAAGTATTTATAGAAAGCTATTTATGAGAAGGAAATTTTTTCAATACTACATGCACTAAAGAAATGGTGACCTTACCTAATGGGAAGACACTTCATGGTAAAAACTGATCATGATAGTCTTAAACACTTTTTGCAACAAAGGCTATATTTAGAAGAGCAACAAAAGTGGGTCACAAAGATGTTGGGTTATGATTTTTAAATCATCTACAAAAAAGGGATGCTAAATTTTGTTGCAGATTAACTCTCAAGAAAGGATGAAGAGGTGGAAGCATTTCTTTGTTCCATTTCTATTATCCAACCAGATTGGATAACCGAAGCAAGGGATGAATGGAAGAAGGATGAAGAGGTGTGGACACTCATTCAAAATTTGCAGCAAGATCCTAGCACATCTAATACATTTAGTTGGAAAAATGATTCCTTATGGTACAAAGATCTCTTATATATTTGTAAGAATTCCCAACCAAAACAAAAGATTATTTTGGAATTGCACACCTTTAGGAGGACACTCAGGGTTTTTAAAAACTTACCACAAGGTGAAGAAAGAATTTTTTTGGGATGGCCTTAAATGTGACATTCAAAATTTTGTGGCGGAATGTTTGGTTTTCCAACAAAATAAAGTTGAGACAATTAAGACCCCGAGTCTTCTACAACCTTTATCCATTCCAAGTCAACGTTGGGAGGAGATTTCAATGGATTTTATCAAAGGTTTACCTAAGTTCGAAGGAAAGAGTGTCATCATGGTGGTAGTTGATAGACTACCAAGTATGCACACTTTTGTGCATTATCTCATACATTTAAAGAAATTACAATTGCTACTTCATTTATGGAAACAATTCAAATGCTACATGGAAACCCAAAGATTATTGTAAGGGATAGAGACCCCATTTTTATTAGAAATTTTTAGATGAAATTATTTTCTTTTTTTGGAACTCAACTAGCTCATAGCTCATCTTATCATCCTCAATCCAATGGCCAAACTGAGATAGTGAACAAATGTTTGGAAGGATATCTTCATTGTTTTGTATATGATAAACAAACACAATGGTTCAAGTGGTTACCTCTGGCTGAATGGTGGTATAACACTTCCTTCCATACTACATCAAAAATTACCCCATTTATGTCACTTTATGGATATCATCCACTGTCCATCACATCATCCTTAAGAGAAGATTATAAGTTTCAAGAAGTGGAAGCTGACATCGAGCATCAACAACAAGTTCTCCAACTCTTAAAGGATAACTTAAATTTGGCACGAAATCAAATGAAACAATAGGCATATCAACATCGCAGCAAGAGAATTTTTGATGTAGGAGACTGGGTATTTTTACGACTAAAACCATACAAAAAATGTCCCTCAATAAATATAAGAAGGATAATAAATTATTGCCAAAATACTATGGTCCTTACAAGGTGTTGCAAAATATTGGTACTATGGCATACAAATTGGAGCTTCCAGCTTCTTCGCGAGTGCATCCAATTTTCCATGTTTCATGCTTAAAGAAGGTTATAGGTGAAAATATTTCAGTTCAAACAATATTTCCAGAACTTGATGAGGAAGGAAAAATCATATTGGAAACTAAAGCAGTCACGGAAACAAGAACTCGACAGCTGCAAAATTGATCAATTTCAGAGTATCTCATCAAGTGGAAGAACTTACCCACTGAAGATTCTACATGGGAGAATGAGAATTTTATACAGAATCATCCAGAGCTACTCAAGAATTGAGGATAATGATTTTTTTAAGGAGAGGGGCATGTTAGGTTCCTATATTACTAGTGTAGTCCCTTATTGTGGTTAGTATAGCCCCCTTATTGTTATTGGTGTACCCCTGTAACTCCCATATTGTTATTATTGTGCCCTTACATTATTATTGTTAGGTCGGCTAGGATTATATTGTGACCCCATGGACTCCTATATATATAAGGAGGTTTTGTCATTTGTATCATCCAAGAATTTTTCATTTATGTAATGTAAAGGAGGTTTCCCCCTCGAAGTGGCTTATTTCTAAGGTGTCGATCTCTCTTTTATTCTATTTTGGAGCTGGTTTCATGAAAAGTACCTTGAAAATTTGAAGCAACACTTCCTTCAAAGGCTTCAGAAAGCAAAAGATTTTCTAATGAAATATAAATTTATTCTAATTTATTTATCAAATTATGTACTTCAGATGATTTTGGAGTATAGTCTAGGGAGATCTCTTTAGGAATTAAACTAGGAGACTGGGGAGGAGATTGAACAACTTCTGATCTAAAGGTAGGTGATTTTGAGCATGGGCTTGAATATGTAGGAGATTTGGAGGGGGGTCAACTCTATTGATGGTATTTGGTTTTAGGATTCAGCTTTGGTGCCATTCATATTCTAGTAGCCCACCTTCTAGCACCAAAAATGTTAATGCATCGAAATTAGTTGCAACAACATCGTGAAAAACCACCCGGTTGGGGACTTGAAAAATGTCCCTTATAAATTTGAGACAGTGGCTCTGACTGGATTTATGGGACCCATTTCCCAATAAAAATAATTGAATGGATTGGGTGGTATTATAAGTAATTATGACTTCGTGAAGGAGAGTGACAACAAGTTTAAGGAAAACATATATATACCTATCTCTATCCTGGGATGAATTATCTTTATCTTATATGTGATTTAAAAAGGTAATCTTTAAGTGAATGCAAATGAAGATTTATCAAACACTTATAGAAATGTAAAACAATTTTAGATAATTGATTTGATTAAATAGTAAATCAAATCAATTGATTAAGCACATATCACTTCTATTATTGCATGCATTGTATATGAATTAAAAAATGGCAATCAAATCATGTTCAGAAGTGAATTAATGATGGATTTTGTTACAAAGATACATATAACAAAACATCATAAGGAAATTTAACTATTTCTCATTTGAAAAAAAACATCAACATAAAGATAAAAGAAGCATATATATGCTAACTATGCTCATTTGAAAAACAATACCTGGTCCATACTTTTTTATTAAGATAAACTTTAAGAGTACAAAAGTGAAACTTTTGTAAAGTATTCTTTTCAAATTTCAAGACCATTTCCTTAAATACATGAGAGGGTTTATATAGTAAAATAAAAATTACTAAAATATCAAATACATAAAGAGTTGAAGAGGTTTAAACAACTCTCCTTAAATTAAGTGAAATAAAAACATAAATGGATTTTGGTGGGATGACTCGCTTCAAGATTTTGTTGCTTTCTATTTTTCCATTTGTTCCTTGAGCTGAAGTATATCAATCATAGGATGAACCTCAGGAGGTTGGCCTAGCTTGATGCGTAGTTATCCTATGTAGATCACATCTGATAGTGGAAGAAAAATGTTTGAAGAAGCGTTGGTTAGACGACACAACATTGGCCATTGCCTATGTGGCTTAACTAATTACTGCCAGTACTTATCCCAATCAAGCTTTGCCACTTTTTTGATATATTTTTCTTTCATATTAGACATCTCTTGCCATATTTTCATTAAATTATTCACGACAGGTAGAGACCTAGGCGGGGATTCATCTATTAAATTGGAAGAAATCAAGTTCTATTTGACTATCTCAATAATATTGTTGGCAAAATCTCTTGCCCTGCGTATTTCTCTATCTTCCTGCATTAAGTGTATATTCCAATAAGTGAATATGATTTCCTTGTTTGAATCTTCGATTCTAGGAAGATTGGCCTTTCGACCATTTGCAAAGTCTTGCCAAGTAATATATTGAGCTACTTTTTCATCAAGCTCATCAAACCGATTCTTTGGTCTCCCACTTGATTCATTAGTGAATCACTTCTTTCACGTAAATCATTTATGTGAGAAAGTTTTTTGACCAAATACAATCTCTGGCTGTGCTAATAAAGTATTGAGTTCCAGAGCTTCCTTTTAAAACTCATCCACTTTATGATTATCTTTTAACTATTCAACAATTAATTGTAGTTGGTGTATCTAAGCATCCTTAGCACCAAAATTATATTGGTGCTACGCCTTTAGTTGATCCATGCTCTGTTGGAGCTATGAAACTTGTGCTCGTAATTTTTGATTAATTCTTTACTTTTCTACCAACAATTATTGTTATTATTGAAGGATTCCTTTGTTCTTCTCTTTGACTAACTGTTGAACTTGAGTTTCTTTATCAATGGTGACAGATGCATAGGCACCTGCAAATTGAGTTTACCATGTTAGATCCTGAGATGGATCTACTTGTGGGTATTTCCAAAATACTTCCATAGGCACATCCCCAAGAACCAGAGCCTATGATTGTTCTATTCTCCTCCTTTTCCTTTGTCTGCTCATCACAACCTTGTGTTTTGGGCTGTAAAATATATCTAAAGGAGGGATCTCTTCTATTTTCAACATAATTTCTGATGTTGGGTAGGCAAGGATGAATTAAACCCCTTATGTATTAACATATTTGTCAGTGGACCCAACATCGAACAGATTCTGACCTTTATCTAGAGGAATTTCTTCTGTCAATGGGGGATCAATGACTATCACATTTTGGGGTTCCTTGAGTTGTTCGTCAAATATTTCCAGACTTCATATATGTCACTAGAAAACAATGGATCCTTAGTTTTAGTTCTAGTAGACTTATTTCCTTTTGTTCCACTAAGGACTTTAGTATCCTTAGGGGTTGTTCCTTTCCCCTATTATTTCTTCTGTTGCTTCCGCCTTTCTGTTTGTTTTTCTTTTTGTGAGATAGGTTGGGATACTTCCAGAATATCTAGAGGAATAAATTCCAAACTTTTATTCCTGTATTGATTAAACTTTGCTAGTTGTTGAGGATTAAGGGGTGATGCTGAAAATTTATCCACTATTGAATAATTATCAACTGACTCAAATAAATCATCAAAATCATCATTTTCATGAGAAAATTATTGCCTGATTTTCACTTGAGTTTTGAAATTGAATGAAACTTTGTTCAGGTCATATTTCTTGTTAGGAATTGTAAATAGTTTCAAACATTGGATTTGATCAATTTATAATCCATCATGTTTTAAATTGTCTAATGCATAAACACCATAGTAAATAGGAAAGGAAGGCCATGCAACTTTCTTTTCTTCTTTCAAAACTTTGGTCAATCCATGACTCGTTGTCTGATAAGCAAATTGTTTTGCGAGAATTTTTTCTGGAACATATAATGGGAGGAAATGTGGTTGGGATAGGCTTCCAAACACTCCAACGTAAGTAAATAACTATTCCCCAAACCATTTCCCAATGAATGTGAAGTCAACTTGAGCTTCCTTAGACAATCTTGGGGCATTTTCATCAAACATGGATTGAAATAGTGGGAGAAGAACTTCGTGGAAAACCTTATAGAAATTGGTTTCATATTTAGATTCCCATTGAATATCATGAAAAATACAAATGGGAGTGGGGTCTTGGATAGTCCATTTCCAACCCATGATTGGAAAATATGATGTAAAACACGTTACTTCCATAATGTAGGCACTCATATAGAATGGGGGAAGGATATTAGATGAAAAGGAATGATTTTTCCTGTACTCAAGAATCTTGGTAGAAAATTGTTTAACAAAATGGTTCCCTAGTCCATGATGTAGGATTCTGTCACGACATCCATAAAGGGAACCCATTCATTCGAGAATTTACTGGTATTGGGTTGGCCAAATAGTCTCGACATCATAGCGGAAATATAACAGTAGGGACAAGCAAGTGAAGCAGTGGAATACGTATCATTTTCATCATGCTTATGCTTGTTAGGGATACTCCTCCATTTCTTTTTGGGATCCAACTACAACTTGTTTTCCTTTACAAATTGTGCTAGGAAATATTTATCATAGACCTTCATTGTGCCTATGATTGTTAGGAAGGTGCTATCTCCAATGTTGAGGTTGTCAATAATCCATTTCACCTTATCTGAATATGGTAGAATCTTAGGGTGTGTAGCAATTCTGTGCAAAAAAGTGTTGGCGACGTCGGAAATAGTAGATTTTGAGGTATCAGAGGCATCTGCAATAGCTTTTCTTTCAACCCTACGGGGATTTTCATCTTCAAACAACCTATACATTGCTTCCCATAAAGAAATTCCACTTTATATTGCACATATAGTATATATGAATAGGAGCGACTTTTTTGTTACTTCGTTAGTAGGAGGCACAGGATTAGGGGGAGATATGGGTTTCTTGGACTTCTTTGTGGCCTTAGACATTCCAAAGGAATTCTGTTTTTCTGTACTTGCCTGCGAAATAAGAAGAACAACGTGTAAAAAGGAAATTTGTCACAATACGAGAGCAATGTAACAATAATTGAAATTATGGTGAATAAAATTTTGCATGTAGAGTAATATAAAACATTATTTTCTTTGCAGTCAAAGCACATTTAGAGGGTCAAGTTGTTATACTGTTAAGGAATAACATTCATGGAAAGTGTAGGCTCACGTACCTGAATATACATTTATACATTTTAATTAAATATCTAGCATCGCTGATACATTTGTGTGCCATTTTTCTAAAACACCAAACATATTTGTTTTTCTGATTGCGATTAATTCCTTTTTGTGCTATGAACATATTTTTAAGTTAATAGATTGAAGTTTTTGAAATATTTGAACATTAGCGGGGAAAGGCGAGATGAAAATCTTGCGATGCGATATAGAAATCACAATATCGGTGAAAATGGATGGCAGAAGGAAATGGTCATTAGAAAAAGTGCGATGTGATGTGATGTATCGCATCGGAGAAATGAAAGCAAGGGCAGACTGAATGATGGTAGGATGGAAATGCTATTTGCGATTGTGATTGGTGACATGGAAAAGGCGGGTCCCATAGTTTTCCTTTTATGAAACATGATTTAGTTGGAAGCCTATTTTCCTTTTTTAGAGTATTTTCGGGTTTTATTACCTTTTTCACTTAGAAGGTCCTGCTGATTCCTTAAAATTTGCTGCAACAACATCGAGGAAAACCACCCGCCCGGGGACTTGAAAATCGTCCCTTATCCATTTGAGATAGTGGCTCCGACTAAGGATTATGGGACCAGTTTCCCAATGAAATATAATTGAGTGGATGGGTGGTATTTTATAACCGTGACTTGATGAATGAGATTAAGAAACAAACATAAAAAGTATATAAACCTATCTCTATCCCAAGATTAATTATCTTTCTTTTGTATATGTGATTTAAAAGATGATCTTAAGTGTATGTAAAAGAAGATTTATCAGGCACTTATAGAAATGTAAAACAATTTAAGATAATTCATTTGATTAAATAGTTAATCAAATCAATTGTTTAAGCACATATCACATTTATTATTGCGTGTATTGTATATGTATAAAAAATTGGCAATCAAAGCATGTTCAAAAGTGAATTAATGATGGATTGTGTTAAAAAATATACATATAACAAAACATCATAAGGAAACTCAACTATTTCTCATTTGAAAAAGAACATCAACATAAATATAAAAGTACCATATATATGCTAACTCTGCTAATTTGAAAAACAGTCTCTAGTCCAGCCTTTTCTATTAAGAGAAACTTTAAGAGTACAAAAGTATAACTTCTGTAAAGTCTTATTTTCAAAATTCCAGGAAAATTTATTTAAATAAATGAAAGGTTTTATATATTAAAATAAAAAGTACAAAAATAGAAAATACATAAAGAACTAAGGAGGTTTAAACAACTCTCCTTAAATTAAGTGAAATAAAAATAGAAATAGATTTTAGTGGGTTGACTCGCTTCAAGATTTTGTCGCTCTATCTTTTTCCATTTGTTCCTTGAGTTGAAGGATGTCAATCATAGGGTGAATCTCAGGAGGCTGGCCTGGCCTGATGCACAACTGTCCTGTGTAGATCACATTTGATAGTGGAGGCAACATGTAAGAAGAAGTGTCGGTTAGGCAAAACAACATTAGCCATTTTCTATGTGACTTAACTAAGTACTTCCAGTACTTATCCCAATCAAGCTTTGCCACTTTTTTGATGTCTTATTATTTCATCTTAGAAATATCTTGCAATTTTTTCATCAGATTATTGACAACAGGTAGAGACCCAGGTGGGTATTCATCTATTAAATTGGTAGAAATCAAGTTCTGGTTGACTTTATCAATAATATTGTTGGCAACATCTCTTGCTCTGCATATTTCTCTCTCTTCCTGCATTAAGTGTATATTCCAATTAGTGAATATGATTTCCTCTTTTGAATATTCGATTCTAAGAAGATTGGCCTTTCGACCTTTTGCAGAGTCTTGCCAAGTAATATATTGAGAAAATTTTTCATCAAGCTCATCAAAACTGATTCGTTGGGTTGCCACTTGATTCATCAATGAATCATTTCTTTCACATAACTCATTTATATGAGAAATTTTTTGACCAAACACAACCTATTGTTGTGACAATACAGTATTAAGTTCAAGAGCTTCCTTTTTAAACTCATCCACTTTAGGATTATCTTTTAACTATTCAACAATGAATTGTAGTTTTTGTATCTAAGCATGATCCTTAGCACCAACATCAAATTGGTGTTGTAGCTTTAGTTGATCCATTCTTTGCTGGAGCTGTGACACTTGTTCTTGTAATTGATGATTAATTCTTTTATTTTCTGCCAGGAATTATTTTTCTAATTGAAGGATTCTTTTATCCTTCTCTTTAACTAATTGCTGAACTTCAACGGTTGTATCAATGGTGGCAGATGCATGAGCACTTGAAAACTGAGTCAACCGTCTTAGATCCTTAGATGGATCTGGTTGTGTGTCTTTCAAAACTGTTTCCATAGGCACATCCTCAGGAACCAAAGCCTGTGATTGTTCTAATCTTCTTCTTTTTCTTTGTCTTCTCATCAGAACCTTGTGTTTTGGGCTGTAGAAAATATCTAAAGGAGGTATCTCTTCTATTTTCAACACAATTTCTGATGTTGGGTAGGTTGGGATGAATTCTATTATCACTTATAAGTTTGTGAAACATTAATTGACATGGTCATTCAAGTTCATTATCAAATGTCTCAAGTTGGTATAGGAAATTTTCATTTTTCATATTTAAACTATCCTAAGGTTCAAGACTACCTTCCTTTTATCTCAATCCACCTCCATTCAGGTCATGTAATGTCCCATCAGTCATCATTTGCTGTCATATTTCATTCCCCAAGAATTTAAATTCAAAAAGGGCTATTATGCCACTTTTACAACTTTTCATAGCGTTTCACACAGGAAAAAAAAGAAAACGCTACGAAAACACCTGATAATTTTGTAGCGAATATGAGGCTTTCCTTGTTTTTTGACTTTTGAGCAATCAACTTCAAGGACGGTTTCTGGGAAAAAAGAGAATTATTTTAAGAAAGTGAGAGAGGTTATTTTCAAGAACATATCAAATAACAATAACATATTTCACTTTTCTCAAAGGTGCTACAAATTGGGAGATACATGGATGTCTTTTAGTCCTATTTCTAGAAAATAAAATTTTCCTATTTTATACATGTTTTGCAAATGTAGATTCTGGATAGTTGGAGGTGGTATTAAAATACCAAGAGAGGTTTTTGTTAAACACATGTTATATAAAAAAACCTTCTCCAATTTTTCAAGATCTATTAATAATTCGAAAATATGATTTCATTTCTAAACTGCAAAGTCTGCCTTTTTTAGGAGTTTTCATAGCGTGCTTCAGGCTTGAAGCCAGAAAAACGCTACGAAAATTCCTATAGGTGCTCTTTTGCAACTAAAATCAGTTTTGGCATGTTTTAAGGAGGGCTATCGATGGTTTCAAGGTGTAATGAAATGATGAACGATGTTGGAACAACAAAGAAGTCAAGAAGATTGATGGAAAAGCCATTTTTCCCACGCTACTAAAACTCGCTACGAAAATTTCTGTACATGATTGTTTTAGCAGTCAACTTCAAGTTTGATTTCAGACCAAATGAAAAATTTTCTTGGAAATATGAAAGAGGTTTTCTTCCAAACAGGTCCATCTACCAAAAACTCTCTCAGTTTCTACAAAGCCATTAGGGTTTGGAAATCATACACTTCCCTTTGAAGCCTATTTTTCAGAATTTTCACTAACCATATTTGTGAAAAAATTGTAAAAATTCGACTTGAAGGAGGTCCAACTCAACATCCACATGGCATAATGACACATCAACACTCTAGTACATTCAGAAAATTAGTTTGTTGATTTTTTGAACTATTAATGAAAGAAGTGTCCTTTTTGTATTCAAACTCTGCAAAACAGAAATATCCATAGGAAGTCTCCAAGTGATAGAATCATGTTTGAAATAGGTATCTAAGGTGGGAATTCGAGGTGAGTAATATGGGATATCATTTTGATGATTCCTCACTATATAAAGGATATATTTTTAGAGTTAGATGGGGTTGGGAAATGTTATGAAGGCACTACTCTTGTAATATTTGTCTATCAGTAATATACAATTGCAACAAATTATTTCAGACCTAAGATTCTTCTATGTGTTCTTATGTATGTTTATTATATCAACCTTTTACTTTCTCTCCAGTTTTCTAGTTGTATGATCACTTAGAATTCATGATTACATGCTCCAACTTCCATTTATACACCTAGTCTGTTGTTTTGTCATGTTTTATTAGTTTGCTTATGTATAATCACTTGGAATTCATGGTGACATGCTCCAACTTCCTGTATGCATATAGCTTTTTTTTCTATCCTTCATGTATGGTTTAATAAGAATACATTTGCCTCAGCTTCCATGAGATAAGTTTACTTGTGACCTAGTTTTCATAACGACTCCATAAGCCCAATGGTAGTAAACCTAACACATCTTTCACCTACACAAAAACACATTCAATCCAATTTAGAGTTAGCCATCTGCTTTCAAGTTGTTCATTGGATATCCTTTATCATTTTGAGAGAGCCCTCTCAGACTGGAAAGGCTAATTTCGAATTACAATGGGTTTGAAATAGTTACTCCAAGTTGACCATTGAAGCAGCCCAACATGACTCAATTTGGTGATAACAAATTCAACCCCTTATGTATTAACATATTTGTCAGTGGACCCAACAGTGAATGGGTTTTGACCTTTATCTAGAGGATTTTCTTCTGTCTGTGGGGGATCAATGACTATCACATTTTGGGGTTCCTTGAGTTGCTGGTCAAAGCCTTTCTAGATTTCATCTAAGTCACTCGAAAATAGTGGATCCTTAGTTATAGTTTCAGTAGACTTATCTCCTTTTGTTCCACTAAGGACTTCAACATCTTTAGGGGGTTGTTCCTTTCCTTGTTCTTTCTTCTGCTGCTTATGCTCTTCTATTTGATGTTCTTTCTATGAGATAGGTTTGGATACCCCAAAAATATCTAGAGAAATACCTTCTAACCTTTTATTCCCATATTTCATGAACTTTTCTAGTTGCCGAGGATTAAGATGTGATGATGTCAATTTCTCCACTATTGAATAAGTATCAACTGACTCAAATAAATCATCAAAACCATCATTTTCATGAGAAAATGGCCTGATTTTCACTTGAGTTGTGAAATTGAATGCAACTTTGTCTAGGTCATATTTCCTCTTAGGAATTGTAAATAGTTTCAAACAGTGGGTTTGATTATTTTCTATTCCAGCATGTTTGAAATTGTCTAATGCATATACACCACATTAAATAGGAAAGGAAGGCCATGCAAATTTCTTTTCTTCTTTTAAAAATTTGGTCAATCCATGACCCACTGTCTGATAAGTAATTTCTATTGCGAGAAGTTTTTCTGGAACATATAATGGGAGGACATGTGGTTGGGCTATGCTTCCAAAAAATCTGACATAAGTAAATAACTCTTCCCCAAACAATTTCCCAATGGATGTGAAGTTAGCTTAGGGTTCCTTAGATAATATTGGGGCCTTTTCATTAAACACAACTTGAAACAGTGGGAGCATAATTCCTTGGAAAATCTTGTAGAAATCAGTTTCATATTTAGATTTCCATAGAATATCATGATAAATATGAATGGGAGTGGGGTCTTGGATAGACCATTTCCAACCCATGGTTGGAAAATATGATGTAAAACACATTGCATCCATAATGTAGGCACTCATATAGAATGGGGGGAGGATCTTAGATGAAAAGGAATGATTTTTTATGTAGTCAATAATCTGGGTAGAAATATTGTTTGACAAAATGGTTCCCCATTCCATGATGTAGGATTTTTGATGACATCCATAAGGGGAACCCATTCAATAGAGAATTTACTAGTATTGGGTTGGAAAACTAGTATAGACATCATAGTGGAAATATAATAGTAGGGACCAACAAGTGAAGCAGTGGAATACATACCCTTTTCATCATGCTTATTATTTTTAGTGTTACTCCATTTCTTTATGGGATATGAATGCAGCTTATTTTCCTTTCCGAATTGTGATAGGAAATATTTATCATATACCTTCTGGGGGATTGGAATTTGGTACATTTTCTTTAAATATTTTGCTCTAAATGACCCTATCATTGTTCCTCTACCTTTTAGGAAGGTTCTATCTCCAATGTTGAGGTTGTCAATAATCCATTTCGCCATATCTGAATATGGTAGAATCTTGGGGCGTGTAGAAATTCTGTCCAAAAAAGAGTTGGTGATGTCAGAAATAATGGATTTTGAGGTTTCAAAGGTGTCTGCAATAGTTTTTCTTTCAACCCTGTGGGGTTTTTCATCTTCAAACAACATTTCTTCCCATGAAGCGTAACCAATTTCTATTGCGCATGTAGTATCTGAGAATAAGGGCATAATTTCTGTTACTTTGTTAACATGAGACACAGGATTAGGGGGATCCATGGGTTTCTTGGACTTTTTTGTGGCCTTATACATTTCTGAGGATTTAATTTTGTCTGGACTTTATTGCGAAATAAGAACAATGAGTAAAAAATAAAATTTGTCACAATACAAGAGAAATGTAACAATAATTGAAATGATGGTCAATAAAACTTGGCATGCAGATTAATTTAAAACATTAATTATTTTGCAGTCAAATTACATTCGAAGGCTCAAGTTGTTATACCATTAAGGCATAGAATTAATAGAAAGCATGGGTTCACGTGCCTGAATAGACATTTAAATGTATTTTAATTAGATATCTCGCATCGTAGATTCATTTTTGTGCCAATGTTCTAAAACACCAAGCACATTTGTTTTTTTAATTGTGATTAAGTATTTTTTTCGCTATAAACATCTTTTTAAGTTAAGAGATCAAAGGATTTTAGAGCTTTGAACATTAGGGGG
Organism: Pinus albicaulis; assembly: GCA_034641835.2. NCBI lineage: Eukaryota > Viridiplantae > Streptophyta > Pinopsida > Pinales > Pinaceae > Pinus > Pinus albicaulis. Next base: position 210,280,574 of record CM076575.1, on the reverse strand, counting down.
AAAGGCGAGATGAAAATCTTGCGATGCGATATCATAATCATCATCTTGACGAAACTGGATGGCAGAAGGAAATGGTCACTAGCAAAAGTGCGATGTGATGCAATGTATCACAATGGGGAAATGAAAGCAAGGGCAGATTGAATGATGGCAGAATGGAAATGTGATTTGCGATAGAGATTGGTGATGTGGCAAAGGCGGGTTCCACAGTTTTCTTTTTATGAAACATGATTTATCTGGAAGACTTTTTTTCCCTTTGTTATATCCTTTTCAGGTTTTATTACCTTTTATTGATATTGCATCGCAATATTCATATGGAGTGGCCTAGCATGTCATGTGTTGTATTCACTTGCGATTGCGATCTACAGTTGCGTTTATTTTGAATTTTAAGCCTAAATGTTTTTTAAGGTAATAGAAAATAATGCCTTTTAACTTTTCAAACTCCTATTTCTATTTTAATCAATCACTTAAGGGTCTTATTTGTCCTAGTATAAAATTTTTAAAAGGGTCCCCATTATTTTTCTAAGGAAACTAGTCTAAAATAATGGGGGTTGTTGAATAACACATGTCCTTTTGAGTTTTTTTTAGCCTTTTATTGATATATCACATCACAATATTCATATGGAGTTGTCTAGCATGTCATGTGTTGTATTCACGATTTGTGACTGCGACCTGCAATTATGTTTCTTTTGAATTTTCTGCCTAAGCTTTTTTAAGCCAATAGAAAATCATTCCTTTTAGCTTTTCAAACTGCTATTTCTATTTTAATCAATCACTTAAGGGTATTATTTGTCCTAGTCTAAAATTTTAAAAGGGTCCCCATTAATTTTCTAAGGAAACTATTCTAAAATAATGAGCATTGTTGAATAGCACAACAGGTGGATGAATCTCTATACCAATATCTATAGTCTTATGTCATCAATAATATATGTGTATATCACACCTTCATATGACCATGAAACCCCAAATCTCAGGTGGAATACCTATCTTAAAACCAGCCTATAAAATCCCATACTTGTTTATCCAATCACATAGGACCAAAAAATCCCATACCTACCTGTCCCAAAACTTTACATAACACATGAGCGAAGATAGTCCCATAATTTATTGTCCCAAAAAATTACACAACACATTCACTTATACACAGTGTACAACACAACAAATACACATACACACATGATACAACACAACAAATACACATGGTACAACACAACACATACACAATACACATGGAACAATACATCATGTACACAATAGTATTTAAAAATCAAGAGACCTCACTGTCTCTATCCAAAGACACCAAGAAACACCACCTCTAGTGTCTTTCCCATGCTTTCATTAGAGGAAATTTTAGCTGAAAAGTTCCCATGATTTTTTCACGTAATTTCCATGTCATAATATGTAAACCAATCAAAATCATTTTAATTTAAAAAGAGGCACATGTAAATATTTTGGAGGGAAAATAAGAAAAACTATTTTTTTTTAAGTGTATTTTTTTCTTAACTCCTTATAGGTTTACTCAAATTTCAAGCGTAGACACTCGTTAGATGTGAAATTAAATTTCACATCCAATGAGTACTCATTATGCATACTTTTGAGAATACTCACATTGATAAAAAATGCAGATACATTAAAAATACATGTTGAACACACTTTTTTAATGCATTTGCATTTTTTATCAATGTTGGTCTTCTCAAAAGTATGCATAATGGGTACTCGTTGGATGCGAAATTTAATTCCACATCCAACGAGTGTCTACACTTGAAATTTGAGTAAACCTATAAGGATATAAGCCAAAAATACAATTAAAATAGTATTTTTATTATTTTCCCTCCAAAATTCATAACTGCTATTTTATTATTTTAACTATTATTTTATGATTTTTCCTTAGGAGGCCACTTTTAGGCTGAAATTTCCTCTATTGACTATGTGCATCCACAACCCAAATCCTGAGTCTTTGGTTTTTCAATTATCCATGTTTGTCCTAACATGTTGCATATCACATTGCTTTCATTATATTGGTATATCCTTCAACATTCTCTATTTATATTGCAAACATGGGTGAAATACAAGAATCATATTCACATTATATTAAAATCATAATCAGTAAGGATTCTCTTCTACTCAATGGATTCCTCATTCATATAGGAATCTTGTTGGATACATTCATTATGTTATCCCAACAAGCCATTCACATAGTCATCAACTGAATTTTAAACCATCATTCTTTCACAAGAATGATCCATGACAATACCTACCAGTCACTATGGCTTAACATACCTTCAATAATCAATCATGTTCATGAATATAACACACATACACACACACACACATTTCAAGTAAGGTCAAAGTTTAGAGAACCTCTATTCCGCCATTTTCATGGGTTCCATTTCATTGTCCATTATTTACCATGGATACAACTAGCCTTCTTGGTTGTAATTCTATTTTCCAGTTAGTCATGGACATATCATACATTAACACATGTCAAATAAAACCAAAGTTTTAGAGAACCCATTGTATTTCTATTGTTGTTCACACAAACAACTTTAAGCATGTATAGAATTTCATTCTTGCTTATTGTCATATTTAGGAGTGATGCTCCAACATATCGTATAATGATTAAATATGAAATACATCAAGCACAAAACATAAAATATTAAATGATCTCAATGATTCAATCACCACGAGTTCTAGTGTTTTAATTCTTCATGAATAAAACTCGGCCATAGCCTTCAAACTTTCATGGGAACCTTTTATATTTTATGCCTCTCTAATTTCTCCTAGGAGGAATTTCTTCAAATTTTATAAGAGGGTCTTGAGGGAATGCCCCTGTTCTTCCCTTTCTTCCAACATTATACCCTATTGTCTTATGTGTCTGAGAGTTCTTACAAGTTGCCTTTTTCTTGTTGTATCAAGTCTCCTTAATGCAAATTACACATTAGTTCCTTCCCTATCATGCTATATGAAGCATGATGTCCTGCAACTACACATATATCTTGATTAATTTATTAGTCACATGTCTCAAAATATAGGACTTAATTTAGGCATATTTATATCTGAATATAATTTTCAAAAATCAGAATTTATATGCAAATGTATGTATCAACTTGTTTAAAATCACACCTTCACAAGTTTAAAATTATTTTGCTACTAAGAATTATTGGAATTAACTACAATCAACCTCTTTAACAAGGCTAGCAACAACAAAGTATATTCAATGTCAAAGGGTAGTTAAAAGCCATTTAACATATACACATATTTCATATTTTTTTATATAATTTATAATTTTCAAATTTATGAAATGTATCATGTATATGCAAGTAATATTATAATAAATACATATCCATTTAGTCACAATAATACACCCAACAACCACTTTCACAAGCAAGCAATCATACAATCCATGATAATAATGCTATAACCAACACCTATAATAGGAAATTATCAAACCACTTGACTCTCTACTAGAGTCATAAACACTATACCTCAAATCCACTTAGGCTCTCAGTCATATAACCTATAGACCATGGAATTCTCCCATCCAATAAACACACATATATTTATATATTTAATCAACATAAACAAACTATGCTATGCAACATAAGCAAAACATGGATTTACCCAAAATACCTCATATCATATAATAATTCACATGTTGATTCATCCAAATCATGTAAGAACACACCACTTAAACAATCATGCAAAAAACCATGTAGGTCTACAAATAAATAACTAAAGAACAAGAATCCATGGTCACATCAATCGAATGTCTAGACCTTCAAGATGCCTAATAGAAAACACATGCAATACCATCACATTTTTCAATCAAATCAATCATACCAAAAAATCCTTGCAACCAACATACAAATCACAACGAGATGTTATAAATACCATGCAATCATATCCACATAAGCTATAGGACTCAGAGCGAGAGCTTAACCCTATCTATAAAGATCCAAGCATTGGATCTACTACTTTGTAATTTTGGAAAATGACACCATCTTATTCTCAAATATCTAGAGTTGAAACCTTCACTCTGCATTTCTTTGGCAATAGAGCCCATCCAGTCCTAGTGTTGAACCTAGAAGCTCTGATACCACTCTGTAACACACCTTGTTACCACCCATCATCCTACTAAGGTAGAAAGAGGGAAGTTATTGCGCTGACCTGATCTATAAGGTACAATGATGGAAATGGGGTCTAAAATTTTTGATCTTTTCCAAATTTCTAAAAAAATAAAATGTATATCATCATTGTTTTTGTCTCATTAAGACCTTTCCAATGATATACATTTTTCCTCAATCTGACTCCTTGATCAAAATATATGAGCCCTGAATTTTCATTAATGTAATTTGACACCTCAATGGTGCTTCCATATGGTGCCCATGTGACCTCCATGCCACAATTTTATTGGTAGCTGTTGACTTGATCATGCTATGCCATGTCCTCTCCTTTCTATGGCTTGCGAGGCATGTGTGTGTGTGTGTACACAACATATATGAGGCACATAAGCCCCTCTGTGCCACTTCACCTTAGGAATACAATCCTAATATTTTACTTCACATTCCCCCATAAAAGTTGTTTGGGATGAACTTTTGGGCTTACGTGGAACCTGTCTTGGCCATACCGCCTTGTTAATCTACTGATAATAATCAACCAATTACATCACACTAGAAAATTTGGCGGAAATTCCGACGGCCAATTCGTCGCTATTCCGACACATAGTCATCGCAAGAGCGACAGTTCGAGGGTAGAAAAAACGTGGTTTGTCATGCCGTCGCAGTTCTGACGCACGTAAAAATTGTCGCACTATCGACACTTCTTCCATCGCTTCCGAACAAGCGTCACTCTTCCGACGTCTCACAAACCGTCGTGCCTCCAACGTTTGTAAACTGTCGCACTTCCGACGCAATGTGGTCCGACGTTTTGAACGTCGCTCTTCCGACATTTGTAAACAGTCGCAATTCTGATGCAACGTGGTCCGACGTTTTGGACGTCGCTCTTCCGACGTCTGTAAGATGTCGCAATTGGAACATCGTTCTTCTGACATTTGTAATCTGTCGTAATTCCGACGAAATGTGGTCCAACTTTTTTATACTATCCCTCTTTCGACGTTTCTGGGTTGTCGCAGTTCCGACGTCTACAAGGCGTCGGTAGACCGACGGAGGGTTCAATTTAAAAAAAAAAAATGAAACTTTAAAAGACGAGAAACATTGTTTTGAATATATTATATGAAGTAAAACAGTCCATGAAGTCATTACATTTTCACATCTGAAGATTGGAACCCAAATATCCATCCAGAAAAGTGGAAGTCCCACCCCAGACAGTGATAGAAAAATACCCCATGTCACCTACAGGGACTTGATATAAAACCCAGTAACGGTCCACATGGAGATTATCGACAAATCTGAGAAAGCATCCAAATATGCCCGAGGCATCTATAAGAAAGTGAAATAGCATTATGTAGAATAGTAAAACAACAGATAGAGTACCGACGTCCATTGTTCCAAATACAAATTAAAGTACCCAAAATCCTTGAACAGAGAAAAATGCTAATCATGTGAGGAGTGTGATATGTCCCAAATATAAAAATACCATGAGACCATATCAATAAACCAGCAACATAGACTAGCATCGCTAGTTTTGAAGGCAGAGTGATAAACATTAATCATTTTTTTTCACAAGAGAAAAAACGTTGTTTTGAATATATTATATGAAGTAAAACAGTCCATGATTACATTTTCACATCTGAAGATTGGAACCCAAATATCCATCGAGAAAAGTGGAAGTCCCACCCCAGACAGTGATAGAAAAATACCCCATGTCACATACAGGGACTTGATATAAAACCCAGTAACGGTCCACATGGAGATTATCGACAAATCTGAGAAAGCATCCAAATATGCCCGAGGCATCTATAAGAAAGTGAAATAGAAGTATGTAGAATAGTAAAACAACAGATATAGTACCGACGTCCATTGTTCCAAATACAAATTAAAGTACCCAAAATCCTTGAGCAGAGAAAAACGCTAATCATGTGAGGAGTGTGATATGTCCAAAATATAAAAAGACCATCAGACCATATCAATAAACCAGCAACATAGACCAGCATCGCTAGTTTTGAAGGCAGAGTGATAAAAATTAATCATTTTTTTTTTCACAAGAGAAAAAACGTTGTTTTGAATATATATTATATGAAGTAAAACAGTCCATGAAGTCATTACATTTTCACATCTGAAGATTGGAACCCAAATATCCATCCAGAAAAGTGGAAGTCCCACCCCAGACAGTGATAGAAAAATACCCCATGTCACATACAGGGGCTTGATATAAAACCCAGTAACGGTCCACATGGAGAGATTATCGACAAATCTGAGAAAGCATCCAAATATGCCCGAGGCATATATAAGAAAGTGAAATAGCAGTATGTAGAATAGTAAAACAACAAATAGAGTACCGACGTCCATTGTTCCAAATACAAATTAAAGTACCCAAAATCCTTGAACAGAGAAAAATGCTAATCATGTGAGGAGTGTGATATGTCCAAAATATAAAAATACCATCAGACCATATCAATAAACCAGCAACATAGACCGGCATCGCTAGTATTGAAGGCAGAGTGATAAACATTAATCATTTTTTTTTCACAAGAGAAAAAACGTTGTTTTGAATATATTATATGAAGTAAAGCAGTCCATGAAGTCATTACATTTTCACATCTGAAGATTGGAACCCAAATATCCATCCAGAAAAGTGGAAGTCCCACCCCAGACAGTGATAGAAAAATACCCCATGTCACATACGGGGACTTGATATAAAACCCAGTAACGGTCCACATGGAGATTATCGACAATCTGAGAAAGCATCCAAATATGCCCGAGGCATCTATAAGAAAGTGAAATAGCAGTATGTAGAATAGTAAAGCAACAGATAGAGTACCGACGTCCATTGTTCCAAATACAATTAAAGTACCCAAAATCCTGCAACAGAGAAAACTGCTAATCATGTGAGGAGTGTGATATGTCCAAAATATAAAAAGACCATCAGACCATATCAATAAACCAGCAACATAGACCAGCATCGCTAGTTTTGAAGGCGGAGTGATAAACATTAATCATTTTTTTTTCACAAGAGAAAAAACGTTGTTTTGAATATATTATATGAAGTAAAACAGTCCATGAAGTCATTACATTTTCACATCTGAAGATTGGAACCCAAATATCCATCCAGAAAAGTGGAAGTCCCACCCCAGACAATGATAGAAAAATGCCCCATGTCACATACAGGGACATGATATAAAACCTAGTAACGGTCCACATGGAGATTATCGACAATCTGAGAAAGCATCCAAATATGCCCAAGGCATCTATAAGAAAGTGAAATAACAGTATGTAGAATAGTAAAGCAACAGATAGAGTACGTACCGACGTCCATTGTTCCAAATACAAATTAAAGTACCCAAAATCCTTGAACAGAGAAAAACGCTAATCATGTGAGAGTGTGATATGTCCAAAATATAAAAAGACCATCAGACCATATCAATAAACCAGCAACATAGACCCGCATCGCTAGTTTTGAAGGCAGAATGATAAACATTAATCATTTTTTTTTTTTCAGAAGAGAAAAAATGCTATTTTGAATATATTATATGAAGTAAAACAGTCCATGAAGTCATTACATTTTCACATCTGAAGATTGGAACCCAAATATCCATCCAGAAAAGTGGAAGTCCCACCCCAGACAATGATAGAAAAATACCCATGTCACATACAGGGACTTGATATAAAACCCAGTAACGGTCCACATGGAGATTATCGACAATACGAAAAGACATCTTGCGGAAGACCGCGGATGGGACAGCAGACATGGCATAGCCCTCATACGGGGAAACCAGTCTTGAACGTTTAATTTACAGAATTCAAAAATATTACAAAGGTCCAGCACAATAAAATAATCTAAAAGCGGCCCAATTAAGTCGACCGCGAAGCAAGAAAAACAAATTAACCAAACTACTCCTCCGGCTCCTCGACGATTCGGCACCATCCTTCGGAAGGTCCAGGATCGCTAGGTGCTACCTCCACATTCATGCCACGGCTCCCCTCCTGAAGGCCCGAATGCTGGCCGACTTTTTCCGAGCTCAGACCCGCCGGACGGGTGCATTCTTCCTCTGTTTGGGCCTCCTCGCGGAAAACCACAGTGACTGAAGCTGTAATTCGTGGGCGGTTGAGAGAGCAATTAAAGGAAAATTGCACAGTGCGCGTCGTGGGAGAAGGTGAACTAGCGGTGAGGAAACGAGGAGCAGGGGAATCCATATGGTGGCCAAATCCTACAACCCGACCCCGCCCACTCCTAGTATTTGGATAGCGACCTGCATAATCACTGGACTGGCCGGAAGACAACTCGGTTGAGGGGCTGGAGGGAGCGCGCAGGAGTTGACCTCTAGTGCTCCCCCTGCGGCAACGCATCCTTTGACGCATGCGAGGCATGGGTGCAGTTTCACTAGCAGTGGGCACAGGAGGAGACGGAGAAGAAGAATTCCAAGAAATAGAGGAAGATAGACAAGGACCAGACTGAGAGAAATGAAGATATGAAGCAAGGTCTATGTAGCAGTTCAGCTGGCCACTTCCCCTTCTCCTCACAGTGAGCAAGCAGTGTAACCCAGCAACCGGCTCATCTGAAAAACCATAGCGAAATGCCATTTTATCGACCCGATTGCAATGCAATCGAAGGACGCCCGTCATAATTAATCTCTGATCATTAATGAGAGCCGAAGGACAGATCATATTGGAGCATGTGGAATCGCTAACAGGAGTGGAGGTCCGATCTTGAACAATGTTAAAACTTAATGCGATTAGATGTGAAAACCTTGGAACTTAATTGAACAACGTTAAAACTTAATGCGATTGATATGAAATCGCCACATCCATGTCCCATCACCTTAAACGCCATCGAATGCACCCGCATCTGGGAACAGGGCAACATTTGATTGAGGACACATGGCAGAAATTGATTGGAGCAGATCTTTGTTTGGGCCGCTCGCGCAGTGGAAATCCGGACCCGAAAAAGATTAGGGCGAATTTGATAAGAAATTCGTGTCACAACTCTCCCTCCGTACGCCAGCCCAACTTCGGACCCGAAAAAGATTAGGGCGGAATTCATTTGGTTTTCGCGTCACAAAATTGGCCGACGTCAGCAAGATATTTTGGAACGCGAATTTGGTTTGAATTATGGTTTATCGCCGTTTGAAGTCCGACGAGCTCGACTTAAGAACAATTTTGTTTGATCCCATCTTATAAAATTTGTGTTGGTTTTCTTTGATAATACACATATTTATAATAAATCATGGGAATGCCACACTAGTAAACATGTGGAAAAGTTATATAAATTATTGAGAACAATCATTTTTATGTAAAAATATCCAAATGTGCTTTTGGGAAATAAGAATTCGAGTATTTGGTTCATATTTTTTTAAAGGAAGGAGTGAATTTGGAGCCTCAAAAGATGCAAGTTATTACAAAATGACCTATTCCTAAGAAAATCAAGGTTCTTAGAAGATTTTTTAGACTTACATGATCAGTATGATGATAATTATGATAATTTCACAAAACAATCACTAGCTATTTTGAGGAATGAGATATTAGAACTTCAGCTTGATGAGGATTTTTTAAGAGCTTTATTTCTTCTTTTGAAATCAAGAAAATATTCTCCCAAACTGAAAATATGTGTTCTTGAGATAATTTCTGAAAATTATGAAAATGAAATTAAACTTTTGCATTCTCAAATTCGGTCATACAATTTCCGAAATCCTAAAGAATTCTTTGAAAATCTTCCTTCTCCTAAGCAAGAGGAAATTGTACTATCTTTTGACTTGCATATTGAGGATGATTATTCTTTCAAACACAAGATAGAAGAAATAGTTTCAAGGCTTAATATTCAAAATACAACTAAGCAACCAGTCATTAAAGGCCTAGAAGTAAATAACATACATCATACTTTTATTGATCCTATATCAGATTATATGGAGAATATTTTTAGCCCAAATCTGCAAACATGTTTTCTCTATAAGGATCAAATACATCAAAAGTGGCCTTTACACATCATATCATTTATTATAAAGACACATGATCATAATATACTTCCAATTTTGATCACAAGCAATCAAGTTATCCATTTATTGTTACAGCTACTTGATTGGCTTCATTGGCATTTTTGTATTACCTGATTCAATAAGATTTTTAGTAGATTGAGTAGGTAGATGAGTGCCAATAAGCTCAGAATTTTGAGCATTTTTTTTTTTTAGTTTTCAATTTTCAGCTAGTTTTTCATTAAGTTGGTTTGAAAAATTTTGTGTGTTGTTTTAGTTTCAGATCAGATTTCAGTTTGCAGAAGACAGAAGACATTTACAGGTTCACCAAGGTCAATGGATGAGGACAACTGACCTGCTGTTCTTGAATTTTCACCAGGAAAAGCCATCCCCAAGTGGAGCCAGTGTTAGACTCCTATATTAATAGGTGTCATATTTCATGATTGACTTGATGGGCTGTGTAATATGTTCATACATTTTCTTGTTGCAAAGGTTTTCCATATTATCAAAAAATCAAAAAAATTTAAAAAATGTAAAGAGGGTATACCCTAAAAGAAAAATCAAAGGGTAAAAATAATAAAAATGGCCAAAAAAGTAAAAGAAAATGAACCCCACCAAAAGAAAGGCCAAGGAAAGTGTGCAAGTCTAAATGCCACTACTTTTTTCTCTTATGTAATAAATAAAATTGTGTGCAACTTGTATCCTATGCCACAATTTATGAATAGTCAAACAGTTTAAGCTTGGTTATTTCATCTTTCAATTTCATGTTTTAGAGATAGAGAATAAAATCTGACCAAACTGTTTAATCTTGGCAGATAAGTAGATAGGTAGAGTAAATAAAAGGAGCTCAATAGCTTAATATGAGCCCTTGGATGTAATAAGGTTAGACTTAGATAGATTTCTACATGTAAAAGAAAAGAAAGTGTGATAAGGGTTTGCCAGTCTAAGTGCACCCTAATAAAGAAGAAAAATGGTAGAGTAAAGTAGGTAGGGTAGGTAGATGATGTTGCAGAATTGCATGTGATGGAAAATGACTCTAAATGTGTTAATATTTACTTTCATCACAAAGTGCAAAGGCAGACACTATACTGGAATAAATTCAAAGCAAAGCAAAGTCAAAGTTATTAACTTCCCTTCTCATCTTCCCCTAAAGATTTCACTAATTTCCCCTAAGTACTAAGGTATTTGAAAATTAGAGGGGCTCAAGGAATTTCCTTGACTTTTGGAGGGACCGGACCCTCGGCCCAATAATTGGAAAAACCTAAGTACTTGAAGTCATTCTTCATAACATTCACTCATTTCTAAACATCTTTTCCTAAGTAAAATCCCATTTTACTTAGGAAAATTATGCATTATTTCATAAAAAACCCTCAAAATCACATTTTATTCCAAGTCTAAGTGATGAAGTGATTATAATGCAATTTGCTTTTAAATCTTCACTTTATTAGTTATATTAATGTATTTTGAGTTTACATTGTCCCATTGTCATATTAACATTGATTTTATGTATTAAATCCTTACAAAAATAACCTTCTCCTATTATATATAACTCCTTTTTATATAATATCCCCAAAAACCCATTAATAAATTTTAGCCAAAGTTATTTATTCCCACATGTTTAAATAAAAAACCCACTTTATGCCCCTTTGGCTAAATATATCGTAATATTAAATTCCGCCCCCTATGGTAATTAGATTAATCTGATTTAATTATCATATAATAAAAGTATATTGAAAAAATAATTAAAACATGTTTTATTACGTGTTTTAATACAAAAATAATTCTTCCCATGTGTATTTTAATCCCCCGACTCCCTTTCCCAAGGTTAAAACTATAAACCCTTTGTAAAATCCCCAATACCTCCCTTAACCGCTAACCTTGGTTAAATCATTTCTCGATCACTTTCTTGCATTTTTATAAACAAATTGATTAATCCTCACGATTAATTAACTCCGCCAATCAGATTCCCCCCGATGAGATTAATTAACGTTTAATTGTGTCGGGCCCTCCATATTAAATCCCCGTCACCTCCACGTCCCCATCGCCATTCGATCAACCCATCTGAGATCAACGGTTATTAATGATATCGCTAGCCATCCATGTCCGAATAATAACGCACGATGGCCCGGCAGTTTTCAAACAGTGCCATGCCACGCGTCAATCATTCTATGGAATCGCTCGCCCTCCACCCAAAACCACTTTTCCCCAAAAGCGGTGCGATGGAAACCGCTTACCGCTTGCCTCCCGTGATTCATCCTCCGTACCTGCTGACGTCATCCATTAAATAAATAAAAAAAACCCCGTCACCCTTTGGAATTTGTGAATAAAACAATTTTTCCCGCGTCATTTTCATTATTCTGTGAACGACCAAAGTCTCATGCAGAGAATTTCAAAAACAAACTGTCAAGCGCCATCAACTGTATTTTGCTAAAGACAATTGCATACCAGTAATCCAGAGTTCGTACGCCATAGCCTGTACCTGTTTAATCACTGTTCATCTCCCAAAAAATAGGTATTTACCCCAATTCCCGTTAAAACTCTGTGAAATCCTAGCTTTTGTTTTAAATTCCGCACGAAAGACAGAAACAGAGTTCAATTTGGTCTTGTTCAATCCCCATAATTGTAAATTGCATTCCCAAAACTTGTAATTGTGTTTGTTCTTCACAAAAACCCGAAATTCATTTCTGAATCCACAAGAACCAGAAATGGAGGTTCCAGTGGCTCTGAACGTCGCACCTTTGAATGCCCCTCACAGAGATTTAGACTATCTTCCCCTAGCAGATAGAGATTTTCAAATTAAAGACCTCGTTCTTAGTGATAATCCTCTTCGAACCTTTTGCCGCTGCAGAGATAACTTTATAAACGGTTATGATATTATTGGATTATGGGAATCCAATCTCCCCATGTATCTTCTCCCCTCAGTCCATATTTTTCCTGAGTTAATTCATTACTGCCATGCAAACTATGACCCCAATCAAAGAGCAGTTTTGTCCCTGAGTCAGAACATCCTTTTCCCAATCACTACTCAGTCGATAAATGAAATGCTACAATTTCAACCCGGTCAAGCCCTCACTCCCCTGTCCATGGGAGAATTACTTGAAAAGTCTGCCAATTTGTCCCATGAAGAGTTAAATCGCATTTGTCAAACCTTCATGTTACCAGAGCATCAGCCCAAAGGCCCTCCCCCCTATGGTTATAATTTTTTCACTGATGTGGGCAGGCTTATTCTGAATATGATATCCTTTATCATGGGTTTCAATACTAGTGAATATGTTGATCAATTAACCCTAGTATTGTTGTCTATATTTACCCCTGGATAGTCCCCTGCTGTCAAGTATGATTTTGCATCCTACATTGCTGATAAAATCCATGATCATTTCATGAGATTTGAGAATGAAAAAGTGTTCAAATATTCTTCTGTTATATATCATCTCATGATTTATTACCAATCAGAAAATTTCCCTTTCCATGTTCAGAAACTTGATGCCAAAGGAAATCCTAGGTCTGTGATATTTTGGTCTGCCATCACCCATAATTCCTCTGATTCTCCTTACTCCTATAATGAGTTTATTGACCTATTTTTACACCCTACAACCACTTTGTTAACAGGAGTTTCCCCTCCTAGAGTCAATAATGAAATCAAGAAAATTCTACAGCTCTCAAAACAATATAGGGTAGGTGACTGGTACTTGTATCAAAATCACACTGAGATCAGAATATATGGATGTGAATTGTGCCCATTCAAGTTGCCCAAATATTTCCCCATGAGACTCTTTGCACTAGAGTATTTCAGGCAAATGATTAACTCAGATATAGTTCATTTCTGCAATGCAAAGAAAAAGGCTCAACTCAGGATCAAAAGTCAATTAGGTCCCTTTGTTTGTAACTCTAGAGATGCTGGAGAGGAAGCAGAAAGAATATTAGAAGAATATCTCAGATTACAAAAAAAAATTTACTGGGTGCCTTATGACCCAAATAGCTTTATCTGTGATAGAAGAATGAAAAATAAACTATCACCATACATTCATCACAAAATTCCAGAAATTGAACAATATGCCAATATGGATGAATGGATGGAAGGAACATTGGTAGAACAGGATAGTGAGCAGGTCAATGTTGAAAATGTAATGAAAGACCTTGAGAAAATACTTGAACTAGACTCTTTTGGACAGATGCAGATACCAGGTATTGGTCCTTCTTCTGCAGGGACTTCTCAGCAAAATTTACAGGAGATCAGTGCATTGGCCACAGTACAATCTAAAGGAAAAGAAAAGGAGCCTGACATACAAGTATTTGAAAAATTCACAATGACAGAGCAACCTAAGACTTCTAAAGAATAGGGTCAAGTACAAATTCCTCCTATTCAGATCAATGAGCCAGAAATTTCAATTTTACAAACTCCTATCAATATAGAAAAAGGCAAGAAGAGAGATGTTGAAGTTGCTACCCCTATTGGTGGATCTTCAGAACAACCTCATGCTAAAAGACAAAAATTAAATCCTCTTCCAGAAGTAGATTTTGTTCAGGAAATTCCTGATAGCCAGAGAGAAGATTTGGATAGTCAACAAACAGGTCCAGTCAGTGGGGCATCCACTACTTTACAGAGAAAAGAGTTGCAAAAGCAACAGAGTGTTGAAATATCTTCTTTCAAACCACCAGTTAAAGATGCAGGAGATATAAAGAAAACCTTTATCAATATAAAAGCCAGGAATGATCCACTAAGACTCCAGGTTTACAATCAGTATTTGAAGATGGCTCCTAAGAATCAAGAAAGATTGATGTTAGCTTATGACATTCAGCAAGGCAAAATGATAATGAGTCACTTCAAACCAAAAGTGCAGTAGCCTCAAACAGTTACAGATTATATTAGAACAAATTTTGAAGTCTTAGCAAATGATATTCATCCTTTAGATCAGATTGAGTTACATAAGCAGACTGGTGAAATGATCTATTCTACTCTGACCGATAAAGCAATGGCAACTCAGAAGTTGCAGGATTCTTTGGAGAACACTAATGCACAATTGCGGCTTGAAAAAGCCTCTTCTCAGGCCAAAGACAATAGGATAAAGACATTGGAGGAAATAATCATTGGATTGGGTCACAATCCTAAAGATGTCAAAGGTATAGAGGCCCTAATCAAGAAAAAATATGATGATATTGCAGCTTTGAGAAAGCAGTTGAAATTGCCAGCTTCAAGACATCCACAAACTGAAGAGATGATAAAGAAAAATTATGAAGAAGAAATGATGGACTTGATTTTGAAACTGAATGAGCAACTAAATGAAACAGAAAAAGAGCTTGAACAGGCATTAAAGAACAAGCAGTCTACTATTCCAGCATCAACAACAGAGGCAATTACAGGTGCAAGTACATCCACAACAGGTCAGCCAACAGAGCTATCACGGGTAAATACTTCCAATTTGAGTTCTGAAGAATTAATAAAGTCAATGAATGAATTGAAACTTCAAGTAACAGAACTCCAGTACACAAAGTTACAGCTTACTAATTTAGAACAAAGATATGATCTCTCAAAAATGAGTGTTGCTGATAAAACAAGAGAGGTCAAAAGATTAGAAAAATTGGTTAAAGCATTGGAAAAGGATTTCACATTGGAGAAACCTTTAAAGGAAATAAATGAAATTCTTTGGGACAAAATTATCCAATCAATAAAGGATGTCTGGTCTTCAATTCAGATTATGTATGAACAGAATGATTTAGTCAAATTGGCTATAGAAGAAGTTCAAAGTACAAGAGAAGAATTGGGAAATAGGCTTGAGGAAGCCAATCAACTCATACAGTTTCTAAACACTCAAACCAGACACCAACTTGCAGAACTTGGTATTCAGGACAGGACCGAAACAATTTTGGAAATAAAAAGAGTTTTTACTAAGAGAACCCTTATGCAGAATCTAGAACGAAGGTGCTCAGATATGCAAGAAGAAATCATTGCCTTCAGAGAAAGATTTGATATTTTGTTGAAAAAGGGATTGCTCAGTCCTATAGTTTCAGAGGATAAACTAATGGACCTTGAAAGCTATGTTGAAAAATTGGACAAGTATGCTGACAATCAGGCCAATTCTTCAACCAGTACATCAGAAGCAGCATTGCCAACAGGAAAAAATCTTCATGACATATTGGAAAATTTATTTTATCTTGAGCATGAAGTAAAGCATTTGTTTCCAATTCAGCCTACCTTTTTCAGATATACTGAGGCTAATGAAACATTGAGAAAACTTCAACGGACCAGAATACCAGAAGATAAATGGTGGGAAGAACTGTTGGAACTTTTGTAAAATTTATCCTTATATGAAATTTTGCCTATTTACTACAGTATACCATGATAAAAAGGATAAACAGAGGTCAAAGTGTATCAGTGAAAACAAAGAGTATTAGTAAAGCAAGGAAGTCAAAACAAAATTACTGAGGATGACAGCAACGGGCCAAAACATAGGGTCTGCCTCCAGCACATTCTCAAAAGAAGGAAACAGCACAACATCAGTTACTTTTTATCTTATCTATGAGACCATTTGTCTCTATTTTTATTGTAACTTATTCATGAGTCACCCTAGATTATATCTCAATTTGTTATGAGATATTTTTGATAATTTTTTGTATAAATACTCCCTTAATTGCTCCTGTTTTACTAGTTTAAGCATTTTGATTATTTAGTAAAGAATACTTGAATTCTCTTTATTGATAATCACTCAATTTCCCTCTTTGAATGTGTTGAAAGATTCTTAATTTCCTTTCATCCATTTTAATTCCATCTCATTCGCTTTAAAGATCTAAAATTGTTCTTTGTTTGATTATCTTGCCCTGTAAAACCATATTTTGTTTAGAAACTTAATCCAGTGAAGCCATCTTTTTGACTCCATAGCCCAATGGCCTGAATTACTTCAATCTTGCCCTCAACTATCGAATTCCACCACCTAAATTCAATCAAAACCCTTGAACTTTATAACTAGCCTAATATCTTTCAAAACAAAGCTAAATTTTAAAGAGAGAGCCCTCTCTGGGTACAGATTGGCTAGATTCTGTACCTAAAAGATTGGTTTGTGGTTACCTCGGACCCCTTTCCTCTTCTCTACAACTTCAAAGAAAATCTGAGTGATAACATAGTTAGTGTTAGACTCCTATACCAATAGGTGTCATATTTCATGATTGACTTGATGGGCTATGTAATATGTTCATACCTTTTCTTGTTGCAAAGGTTTTCCATATTACCAGTATTGATGGATCACCCCACACCATCCCACCCACTAGAAACGGTGAAAAAGGAAACCCGAGAAAACTTCTGAAATATCTCAAGATGACTATATGGGTGGTTCTTATGAATCAACCAACCATTTAGAACATGCTCATCAATCCAAACCATGAGTATTATGTGACGATATTCAAGCAGGCACTGAATCAGATTTCTGAAGCTATGTTAGAGAAACCCTAAACTCTCACTAAAAATAGGTGAAATGTGGCACCACTCAGAGATTGACATGTGCCAATTGGTACAAGTGGTAGACAATTGGCATGCTCAAACAAAGAGGTGATGCAGGAATGACATGAGGGAGAAAATATCAGAAAAGCCCCAAATCTGGAGAACTAAAGCTCATCACCAACCTGAGATTGACAACTTTACATGATGTAACCTATGAAATCATAAATGGAGAAATCATAGTAACAATAAAGTAACCTATGTAAAAATAAAGTCGGATTCATCCTGGGAGTGGTAGTGGGAGAAATCATAGTGAACAACAGGAAACATGCAGAGTTTCTTACAATCAAACAGATGAAAAAACACATACAAAAAACCTAGATAATAATCATGAACAAGCTTAATATTGAATTATGAACTGTAAAGGAACTTACAAAATGTGACATTACGAACCTGGTCAAGTGCACAAGAAAAAATATCTTGGACATGACCTTGGTTGACAAGTTGTATTGCTCATGATGCAAGAGGATTTGTACCTACACTGCCAAGTCAATCAAAATCCATCATTATCTATACAATAAATACGAGTAATTGATGTAGTATTTTTTACTCTAAGATGCATTCTTATGATAATGTTAGAACATATGTTGAAAATGTCAAAACATACCTGAATAAGCTCCTCTTCATTTCAAGAACAATTTATTGGAGTTGCATGAACTTGGAACAAGCCTCCCACGATCTGAAAGAGTAGCAACTAAGTCAACAGTGACTTTTTTGTTGCTACGCTGGATCGAGGGAGGTTTTCTCCAAGATTAAATCACTCCAATAAATTATTCTCTACTAAACAGGGCCAACCACGTGAAGGTGGAAGCTCTTATGGCCCCTCCTCCCCCCCTCACATCACTCTCAATTCCCCAATACCCAATCTATATTTCATTTTTTACTTTCATGAGCATAAAAAAAAATATTCAATAACTAATAAAAAAAAAATTCAACAAAAAGTACGCAAGGAAACATTGCAATTAATGCTTGACATAAAAATATTATGATAAATGAGTTTTTTATATAACGCAAAAAACGTTCCAAGTATGATAACGTTTGTCTTATAATAATACAATATTTTACATTGTCAAATTTTCTTTTTCTTCTTCCTATTTTTAAAGCTCCTAATTACATCATCAATATCATCGTGCTTTGCTCCTGTTTCGTGCCTTTCAACCCGCATTGCTGACCTAGTTGCGTATTCACGATGTCTGGGCTCATCCAGTGACGGGGCATCGCCTACAAAAACAGATAATATTAAATTTTAATTGTCAGTTTTTAAATATCATTGAACTAGTTCGTTAATATTAATAAAAAAAATTGCAATGAGATTATTTACCTGGTGCACCAGTTGTCGCCGCTGACCTAGTTGCGTTGTCACGATGTCTAGTCTCATCCAGTGACGGGGCATCGCCTACAAAAACAGATAATATTAAATTTTAATTGTCAATTTTTAAATATCATTGAACTAGTTCGGTAATATTAATAAAAAAAATTGCAATGAGATTATTTACCTGGTGCACCAGTTGTCACCGCTGACCTAGTTGCATAATCACGATGTCTGGTCTCATCCAGTGACGGGGCATCGCCTACAAAAACAGATAATATTAAATTTTAATTGTCAGTTTTTAAATATCATTGAACTAGTTCGGTAATATTAATAAAAAAAAAATTGCAATGAGATTATTTACCTGGTGCACCAGTTGTCGGCGCTGACCTAGTTGTGTAGTCACGATGTCTGGTCTCATCCAGTGACGGGGCATCGCCTACAAAAATAGATAATATTAAATTTTAATTGTCAGTTTTTAAATATCATTGAACTAGTTCGGTAATATTAATAAAAAAATTTCAATGAGATTATTTACCTGGTGCACCAGTTGTCGTCGTTGGGACTGTTGCCCTGTCTTCCTCTCTGGTGGTAAGATCCTCAAGGGAAAAATTCTCTGTCATTTAAACAAAAAACGTTATAAGGACAACCATCAAGGTATAATTAGAAAAAATTATAAGTGGAAATTAATTACCATCATGGACCTCACTGATAGCAGCATTGTCGGCCTGGTCCCCACTACAATGATCAGGTTGCACGAGAGGATCATCTACATCTGGCTCTAAAACTGGGTTATTTGCCTCGTTGGTAGTGCTGCTCCCATGATTTAAACAAAGTTGTTAGACATTAAATTTATGGACGAAAACAAAAATATTGAAAGGTTAATGTTTTACCTTATCAGGCATTCTGGATCTTGGGACCTGCCCCAAGCTTCTGCGACGTTCAACTACAGCTTGATAGCCGAAATGGAAAGCGATATTTTTATCTTCCTCTGTAGTTTCTATTCCGAAGTCATCACCTTACATTACATATGATTGTGTATTTTTAATCATATTTGATAGGATTACAAAAACGTTGGAAGGCGATACAATTAATTATAAGATGTTTAGCTACTTAATTACAATTCTTGCAGCTAATTTCAAGTAGCCGCCTTGGCCTAGCTTGTGATGGCCCTTTTTTTCAATCCTAGCTTTGGTTTCCTTTGAGGTGTCAGGCAACCTAGCATCAAAAGATTGAAGTCAGATATGACGTAGAACACTTTTATTTTAGACATAGAGAAAATTAAAGCTATTGAATTAAAGTTGTAATTTACCTTGCGGGTCCAGTTGGCATTTTTCCTTCTTTCTTTGCCCTTTTCTCTTTTTCGTCATGGATGAGTGCTCTCCACTCACTCTCTGAAACTGCGAGAGGACGCTCATATCTAGGGTTAAATTGCAATTGTGTCCTATAGGTGTCCCTGGTATATTTCAAATATTTTCCGGCTACCTGAGCCACCGCTTTTCTGTCAAATGTGCCGACCCCAAAAAGGGCTTCTAGATAATCTAGAAGTTCTTTTTTCAGGTTGGAATTCTCGGAATTCCACCCTGTACGTATGGTTGGGCCAAAAATTACCAACGCATGGCTCTCCAGAATCCTGTAGAACTCATTGTTTCCTACACAGAATAAAACCAAAAGAAAAAGAAGATATTATCATTAATTTAAAAATAAAAATCATGATAAATATGTTTTAGATAAAGTTCATGAAATAGTTAAAATATTAAAATTTACCTGGGAGTTGTACATGCTTTATAGGGACACCCTCATCGTTCACCAACAACGTGCCATTAATGGTCCCTGTGGAGCTGACACGTGTAGCTCCAAGAAACACAATAATGTAGTTGGCCATATCAACCTCATCATTGCCAACACGTTCAGCGGTTGGCTGGGTGTCTGCTTGGGCAGGGTGTGTTTCTTGGCTGGAACCTAAAGGAGTAGAAGGTGTACGAGAGGGTTGTTGGGAAATATCTTGCCCTTGTGTCCCACTACCACCAACACCGGGTTCAGCAAGTGCCAGAAAATGCTACATACAAAAGAAATTTTTGTTAGTTTAGTCAATGTAAAAATTAAAAATAAAACTATCACAATTCATCTCATGCAGAACAAAAAAAATATCCTTTTGAATTTTTATTATTACCTGATATCTTTCTAGCTGGCTCATAAGATGTTTTATCCTCTCTTCTATTTCAGGTGTTTGAGGTGCGTCTATCAAAGTATTAAATTCCGACCTTGCATCTCGTGCCTTTTTTCGCAACAAGAACACTAGAGATAGGGATGAAGAAAGCTCTTCCTCAAAGAGGGAATCATCAAGCGTACCATGGCTAGGTGTCTGCATATTTGAACAAAATTAATATTATTTCAATTATGTAAATAACTAAAATACCTGAAGATAGAGCAATGCTGGCACTTTACATGTTCTTCCGCTAGCCTCTTTCCATGATCATCCCATCTCGGGGTTGTTCCTGCACTGCTCTAATAAGTCTGCCACATTGCAATAAAATTATAAATGTAAAAACTTGAAAACAATATCTAACTTGAAAACACAAAATGAAAACTGAAATAATTTCTAATAAGACACCGAAAGATAGAGTTAGAGTTTCAAATATGCCTTGCATTGAATTCAGTCCTGGAAACATGTCATTGCACATTAAGGCACCCAAACAAGAGACGAGTTGATAATGAAGACCTTATTGAATATATTGTTGGAGCAACTTCTAGTAAACTTGTTGTGAAGACCTTGAGGACATTTTTGGAGCAACATTGTTGAAGATGATGGTATAGCATTGTTGGAGACGATCTTGAAGGGCCTTGAAGTGAAGCTTTTGGAGCAACTATTGAAAAATCCTTAGAGCATTTAAGTAAGGCACTTTCTATCTTCCATCACATTTTTCCTTTCAATATCCTTTAAATGATTTTGTTGATATTTAATGTTTGAAATCACGTTATAATTCCTTGATTATATGTGTTTGGGGACTTTCCCTTTAAAATTACCCAAAAATACCCTGGCAATTTTATCTTCAGGATGCATGTCTGACCCTATTGTTCAATATTTTGATTGATAGTAGTAAACATAGAGAGTTATGGGGCTCTTGACTTGGTTTGGTTGGGCCATTAGATCCCTAACATTTACTAGGGAGAACCCCCCTTGAGTTGGAGGAGAGCTAGCCCGAAGTGAAAAGAGGTTGGTGAGGTGACAATGGGGCTATTGAATTACACATGGTATCACACTTTAGCTTTAGGACTTTATCTTGAGAAGTGCAAGATTTTGCTATATCAATTCTCAAATTATTTACAACACTATTGTTAAGAACTAATAAGAAGTGATGTTGAGGGGTTTTTGGGTATAAGAAACAATACCATTTAAAAACTAGGGTTCTTAGTCCTTGGCATTCCTTCACCTGGGCCTAGGGGCACACTAGAATAATTTCACACTAAACCATGAAAACTTAAAAGTAACTTAACAGATCCATAAAGTAATAATAATCATAATTCCTAATTTCCTATTGTACGATATGATGCAAATTATTCAAACATGAAACAATGAAGACATGCAATGTCTGAATTTCAAGATTGATGAACCAATACAAGAAGTTAGAAACTACAACTTTGATTCAATACTCTGTGTCCTAACTCCAGGAAGGAATCTAGTTTGTAGTACAGAACATGCATCGTGTATTATCAATTCTTAATTGACAACAACTAAAGGTCATCTACCTCATCAATTCCTTCCCATTTTGTGTTTTTATGTTATATTCCTTATAAAAGTGTCAAATTTCTCTCAAAGTAAGCAACCACTGAATACAATAAAAAATAGTTGAGATATGATTGAGAAATGGTCATTTATTTCTTGAAAGGATCTTCACGATTTCTTTGGTTGTTTTTCATCTCAAGAAACAAGAAATGACCTAAGAAACTATCGTGATGTAATATAAGAAACAACATGGTGCAATGGCCATTTTCAAAGCCAAATGATGTCCATTGAGGACATGGCCTTTATTTGGTTCCTTTTTCATAGGAGTTTTGGGTAGAAATGGAACTTTGTTGTACCATTTCCAGTAGTAAAAAGGGAAAACCTTCTTTTTCCATGGGAAATAATTTACCTTTCCTTTTTCAAGATAATCTAAATCACAAAAAATATGAACTATACTGCACACATTCTTGGATAATGTGAAAGTGGAAAGGAATACCCTACACAAGTGATGCACACATGTACATTTGAACACTAATAGATTTTTGTAGTTGAAATGCAATGCTTTTTTTCATTTAAATGTAGGGTTTTTAAAGCAGGGAGAAATAATGGCTGCCAAATTAATAAGCGTTTCTTTGGGAAAAATTTAAATCTTGTATTGGGTGATGAAGATAATAGAGGGTATTGAACCTTGATTCTTGACATCTAGAGAGAACCATACAGCCTAACACAATCCAATGGAATTGACCAAAAAAACCCAAATAGAGTCAACCCTACTATAGGAGGAAGGGCCTGCAGTAAGAACTTACCATTTTGCAAGAACTGAGGGCGAATGCTGTTCTGCAAGAGCTGAGGACGAACGCTGAGGGAAAATGCTGAGGGTAAATGCTGTTCTGCAAGCGCTGAGGGTGAATGCTGAGGGCGAATGCTGTTATGCAAGAGCGGAGGGCGAATGCGCGCGTGATATCAGACGTTAATGTAGCTATTGCGATGGATACGAAACAATAAAATCATTTTTATGTAGTGCGCATATAAGTTTCGAATTTTTATGTAGCGCGCATATAAGTTTCGTATTTTTATGTAGCGCGCATATAAGTGTCATTATACCGATGGCAGAAAAAGCATCGCTATTACGACAGGTACCTCCAAACGTCGCAATTGCGACACCTAGACATTGTGTCGCACTTGCGACGTTTGGAGGCAGTCGTCGCAATAGCGACACTTTGGGCCATAGTGTCTCAATTGCGACGTCTTCCTCCAAACGCACAATTTCGACACGTTTCTAAGTGTCGGTATTGCGACACTTTTCTATAAACGTCGGTATAGCGACCAGTTTCGGGCGGGATGGAAAAAATTTGGGGAAATTTCCAACATTTGGTCAAAAGCGTCGAAACCAAGTGTTGGAATTTCCGCCAAATGTAGTGCATATCAAAATACAATCAAAGATAATCATCGCATGATAAATTATATTTCCATTAAAAATTAACTTGAAAATTCTACCTTGATCGGTTAGTCTCATGGCTTAGAGCAGCGATGCACCATTGAAGAACTTCTTTTGCATCCACAAGTCGGCTTGCAGAGGGGTTCATTTGATATCTTCGAAGTGCTCGTTTTATGCATGCCCCTGCACCATCATGTTCTCCTTTTCCATGGCCAGTCTCAAAGAAATTCCAACAATGTTTAATGCATGTTTTCTTATGAAGACAACACAACCAAAAGAATGATCGTGCAGATTTGAATTGACCTGCGCATCCGTCTGACCATATCCAATGTTCATTGAATGTTATTCCACGATTTTTCAATGAATCATAAATTTTTTCAAAACAATGTTGTACAAAACATGTATCATGTGTACGATCGTCACTGATATAAAAATGATATTCTTTAATGATATGTCGATTTTCACTCGTGCTTTCTATATGATCGACATTTTGTTTAGCATGTCTATATAGAATATGGACGAGCATGGAGACTTGGTCAGAATGATAGTATTCACTCTAAATTTCTTTTTGTGGAACAAATGTGTAGTTTTCTGCAAAATCAATCACTGACAAAATGGTCCCTAGTGGAAAAAATTCACGAGATTTTTTGAATTGCAAGTCTTGCCATCGAGCTCTATGGGAATGCTTGGTGTATTTGTAAATTTCTGCCTCAAACTTTCTCAAAAAGTCTATCACAAAAATTTCGTCTTCTCATAATTCAATTCTTTTAACACTATTTTCACCTTGAATCGATGTATGGATATATTCATATCTCTTCCATTTCACTTTCATGTTGGACAATGATTGATCATTTATATTAGTACGATATTTGTTTTGAAATTTAGTCAAATTTCCACAATCATCACATTTTTTACCACCAACACATTTCTTTTCGTAAAATAGTTCATCGCTTTCTCTTTCACATAGAATTTGAGATATGAAATCACAGATAGTGGAAGGAGGAGGTGAATCCTTCCAAAATGTTCTACCAAAATCAAGGAATGTGTCATAATATAACTCAAATTCCACATGATAACGACAACAACAAGTGTCACGTACGGTGATAGGTTTTACATACCATGGTTTTTGTTGAACAAAAGCACTGAGTGAAACATGAATTTGACGATTCTCTTCTTTGAACTTGTTGAATAACTCTATCTGAGTGGTTTCCAAGAAATATTTTTCATGTTCTTCATACTGATTTCGTGCTATTCTTCTTCGCATCACATGCCTTGCAGTTGGCGAAACACGTGAATTGTTCTTCCAATATTCATATATTATTTTTTTAACATTTTATCCAAGTCTATCTTTGTATGGTTTCCTACAAATAGCTCTCCAACAAGCGAGTTCATCATTTACATCTATTTGCAACCGAAATTTCCGATGTTTGTGCAAAGTTTTTCGCGAGGTTCCTAATGCTCGTGCCATAGATGTTACCAAACGATTCTCTTTAGTACTTGATGAAACCATTGCCATATGTATTCCTCTACGTATAATTGAAACATTTTTCTGTCTAGATCTCCTAATTGAATTTATAGCACTACTTATATTTTGTATCACATTTTCCTTCATTTTTTTTTTAATCTTTGGTTGATTTTCGAATACCCAGTAGTGTCATAGCTTCTTTTAATTTCCTTAATGATAGGAGACCTTTCAACATTTGAGCTTGAACTGTCACCTGCTCCTTTATGAAATACGTTTCAAAAATGCGGTTAACATGATATCGTATATAATGGTCAGGTTTTTTATCTCCATATGTGTGAGTGTCAACATTTTCTAACATCTCATCATTGACACTGATTTCAACTGTACATATTTGAATAAATAGTACATAATAAGTTTACATATTCAATAAATAACTAAATTAATAAATATATGTATAATTTCAATAATACATGCATGTGTTCAATATATATATATACACATACCTTGTGATTCAATTTCTTCACTTGAATTTCTTTCAATATTTTCACCATCTTCAATCATTGGTTCAATATATCTTTCACTTTCTCTTTTAAAATTTTGTATCTCATCATCAATGTTTTGAGAAATATCTCTCTCTGTTTACATTGCAAAATATTTTTCAAAGTAGTTCATCAAATAAAAATTAAGCTTCACATTTTACACTAGGAAAATTTTAAACATATCAATAGATCATAATATTTACATTTACATACCTGCTTCAATTTCTATTTGAGGTTGATTTTCCCCTTCAATATTTGAGAGTGCTTCTATCTTTCTTTTGCGAGATTGTCTCATCTCTTCCCTACATTCCTCAGGGTCTCTTTTGCTATCATATTTTCTCGCACAATTCCTTCGATTTCCCATGATAATAGAGTATGAAGTTCAAAAAATTTCCTTCAAAAATTTAGACAATAACTGAATTAGAAAAAGAATCACAAAAGATTTAATTTAAAAAAAAACTCATTTTAAAAATTTCGCAAAAAATACATACCCCAATCCAAAACACTGACTTTAAAAAATCCGAGAAAAAAATGTCTTATAAAAATGAAACGAAGCTCAAAATATTTACTTCAACTCAAAAAACGTACTCTAAAAAAATGTCACTCTAAAAAATGCCTCCAACTTAAAAAAAATGTCACTTTGAAAAATACTTCAAAAAATACTTGCAGAAAATGTCTTTTTGAAATTAAGCCCAAATCCATACTTTAAAAAACAATGAAGCACAAAAAATATCCAAAAAAATGCATTACATACCTCCAAGAAATGTCCTTTGAATGTACGTCCAAGAAAATTCCTTAAACCCAAAACAATTCTTTGCAAAATCAGACCGCCTCCAAGAAATGTCCTCCAAGAAAAGTCTTTAAACCCAAAACAATTCTTTGCAAAATCAGACCGCCTCCAAGAATTCGAAATTAAGCCCAAATCTATACTTTCAAAAAAAATGAAGAACAAGAAACATCCAAAAAAATGTATCACATACCTTCAAGAAATGTCCTTTGAATGTACGTCCAAGAAAATTCCTTAAACCCAAAACAATTCTTTGCAAAATCAGACCGCCTCCAAGAAATGTCTTCCAAGAAAATTCTTTAAACCCAAAACAATTATTTACAAACTCAGACTGCCTCCAAGGAATGTCCTTAAACCTAAATCTCCAAGAAAAGTCTTTAAACCCAAACCAAGACCTTTGTATAATCAGACCAAATTTGCGAAATGTGCGAAAATTATGAGTGATTTCATGGAAATTTATATTGCCGCGAAATGTTTTTTTGGAGGGGCTCCGTGAAATTTTTTCTGTACTAACAAAATTCGAACATGGGGTTCGGCCAAACTTTGAAAAACATTTTTTTAGTCGAAATATTATGTGTGTGTGAGACTTAACGGCCTGCTTATAAAAAAAAATATCAGGTCAATCCACCTGTCACCAGCTAATGCCAGATCCAAGCTCAATAAGTTTCTAACTTTGGACTAATTAAACTCCACATGAAATATTCTGGTAAATTAACTATCTAACCAAGACAAGCATTTTCAGAATTGAATCTACTTTAAAAATATAACTTTATGGAATTTCATAAATATTTTCTGTAGTTTTTCAATTTTAATTATTTTTCTAATAAAATAGGTGCAAAAAATTTTTGAGGGTCATTGTGATTCAGTGAAATCAAAATTTTGTATCTCCCAAAATACATTGTAAAAAAAATTGAAAAAATTATGGAGCATTACATTGGTCCATCGTCTCTAATGGGTAGCTTTTAGATTTTTAGTTTATAACTTATATGTTAAGAAATTTCTTGCATCGCGAAACATACTCAAAATATGCATTTTTTTCATATTGGACCAGTTCAAAAAATTCTAGTAATTATGATATGCATCCATTGGCTTTGTAAATATGACTAAACTGAAGTAGACTCTATCTAGATTGTTGTAACACATTTTGTTTTCTCAAAAACACAAATTTTCAAAGAATATAACATTCCGTATTAACATGACTTCTTATGAATTCTTTGATTGTTAAAAAACACACACTGAAAGAAACGCTAAGTTGACATATCAAATGTGCATAAAAAAATTCCAAAAAATAAGTAATAGAAATCTAACAAAATTTCTGACAACTTTTATTTTTATCGCAAAATGAAATTCTAAACAGAAAAATTGTTATAGTTTGCAGAAAGTTGAAGAACCGAAAAAAAAATGAAAGTTTTCTTCAAAAAAGGCAAAATGTGTAACCCAAATCCACACATTTTTCACCTATATATATATATATATATATATATATATATATATACAAAATGCAATTTAATATTTTTTATATTAATTTATTATTAGGTATTAAGATGGTAAATATTTTCCTCTATAACTAGAAAACCATGAATGCATTATTAAGAAACGAAGTAATATTAGGAATTGATGTCATTTCAAACTAGGGAAGAATTATTATATGATTTATCTTCCTCATTTAATAGAGATATATGTAAAGAAATTGTGAAGGAGGTTGAAAGAGTACCTCTAGCATAAACTTTCATTTAACCTAAAAAGCCAGTGTGATTCCCCTATAGTCACCCATATCAGAGGTTAACTTAGTGCACCGAGATGGCCCATAACTATAGGTTTTTGGTGCATTTGACTCATTTCATCTCACCGATTTTCTTAATCTGAAACTATGTGAGTATATACTACACCTCACTTTTTATATTTCACGGTCATTGAAATTCATAAGTTTAACACTTATTGAAGTATGTAGATAATAATTCCATAAAATTATGCTTTAACATAACCAATATGCAAATTATATGAATGAAAGTAATCTTATAGAATCAACAACCTAACTAGCCTAACAATTGTCAAATATTCAAATGTGTTACAATCAAGTGAACTCTAGTCTCGTATAAGAATTTAAATTATAAGAGCACACAATTCATACAAACCTATCACCAAATTTCCTATTTCATTTACAATCATCGATCGCAACTTTGCCATAGATCAAAATTGTTTCACTTGATAGAATAATAGTAAGTACTCTCGTGTGCATGCAATGTATGAAGAGTTAAATTAACTGAAGGAAAGCAAGTTAAGTCTAATTAAGTCTAATATTAGAAGTCAAGTGATTCAAAGTTAAAAAGGTAATTCCTTGTCAAGAAAAGCTAAGTGAAGGAAAAGAAAAATGTTTATTTATGTTAAAGTGAAGTTCGAAAAGTTTAGTTAAAGCGTCAAGTCGTAGTTTGCATGAAGAAAATAAAGTTAGAGTTTGCATGATTCCATATTTAGAAAGTTTAGTACTTATATACTCATGGTTGTGTCATTATAATGTGAAGTAAGAAGAGAGAATAACAACAAATCGGTGGATGTATATGAGAGAATAATTAATGAATAGAACTTATTTATTCAAGAAGAAGTTTGTGTACTTATTTGTCTTGTGTTTTCCTGTTTATCTTTGCATCTAAATAAGAACTAGTATCAGAGCAAGGTTTAGCAAGGTTTCAAAGAGTCAAACAAGTTAAGAAGGTCATGAGATACTTCGACTAAGAGCATTAACTATTGTGAGTAGTCTGTAAATCGAAGTTTGAATCCATTGGTCCATAAGTAGAAGCTAGAGCTCATTGAGAATTTGTAAACCGAACTACTAAAATATTAGGGTGAGTATCCTATAGATCCACCACCATATCAAGAGGAAATAACCACCACCACTGACCAAATAAGGAGTCTCCACCGTAAGTTGTAGCCATGAGCCTCTATAAGAATATGCATAGAAGAGCTTTGCAAACTTGCTAGTAGTTGTTGGGAGCCATCGTTAAATTGAAGGTTAAAATGTTTATTTTTAAATATAATCAAGTGTATGTGACATTAACTTCTAGAAGGCTAACACAATAAGGAAAGAAGGTAGAAGACAAAAGAAAGACTACGACCATGGGTTACAAAGTATGAATGAATCAAACCGAGAAAATAAATCAAGAGGAAGAGCCAAAGTATTTTGAAGATCTCATAGAGGTTCTCTCCATAGTCGAGGCATCTAAAAGACAATTAGACGAAGTAGAAAAATTTGAGGATGAATGGATTAGGATAAATCCTGTAACACTTCCAAAATTTACTAGTAAAAATTTTAATTTTTGGAAACTTTCAAAATGAAAACTTTTCTTCAATGTAAAGAGTTGATTGAGTATCAATCTAATAAGCCATATGATGAAGTATGCGATACCTTATTATTGGATCTTATAAAGCATGCATTGGATGAGAAGTCCTTGTGCAAGGTAGCAAAAGCTACATCTTCCAAGGAAGCATGGAAGACCCTGGAAGTAGAATTTGGTATAAAGGAAAGTGACATAAAGAAACACATTATGTTACAATCTGTTGAAGAATCAATAGAAAGTTAACTGTAGTTCTAATATTAAATGAGAAAGACTCTAGGACCTTGGTCATGGGACACGTATTCCAAGATGAATGTTGGGCGAAAGCATCCTAGTGGGTGTTCATTTCGGTTTATTAATGGTTATGGAAATTGGCAAAGGCTTTGGAAAGGCATGAGGCATTTATTGGCATTTTATTTATGAAAATAATGGAAATTGGGAGAAAAGAAAGGTGAAAGGTCACATGTTGCATGTGAGGAAGAAAATGAAGGAAAATAATGGAAAAATGAAGATATTAGAGGCCTCATTGATAAAAAGGCTTATGAGGATCAATTGGTAGCTTTTGCCCAAAATATTTTCAGTTCATTTTTGGATCTCTCATACTCTTGGACACTTTGAGTTTTCTAGAGCACTCTTGGTGGAGTGTGGCATACTTGGGATTTGGATCAAGAAGGAAAAATAAAATTAGGAAATCGCAAGAAGACAACGAGATAAATAGATATAACGGGTTTTCTTACAGGTACTGAGTTTCATGTATGGTTCTCTTACTAGTTTTGGCATGCATGACATATGCATGTGGTTATTTGGTTATGATTTTTCATTGGCATGGGGGATTACATGGATTCAAAGTGGTTTTGCCTAGCCTTGCTATTTCCTGGATATACATGGTGTTTTGGGTTCTACTTTTTCTTTATGGTTGGTTTTCTCGTGCCTTTGGTTGTGGGTTGAGTTATTAGTTCCTAGAAGCCTTGGTTGGACAAATTCTCTGGAAGCACTTGGTGGGTTGAGTTACTAGTCCTAGAAGCCCTGGTTGGACAAATTCTTTGGAAGCCTGACAACAATTGTGGGTTGAGTTACTAGTCCTGGAAACCCTGGTTGGAACAAACGTGTTGGAGCCATAGAAAGCTTGGGTAGAGACCAATATGGTGATAGTTACTGATGTTCGACCGTGAGGAGGAATCGCCGAATGAGGGTTGAGGTGGTTTGGCCTCTGGAAGCCCTGGTTTGGTTTTTATTCATTTGTCCTATGAGTTCCCACATTCATGCTTGGAATATGGAATGGGGGTGACTGGCTGAAATAAATATTTGGTTCAGCTTAGCCTATGGTCGGGTGGTTCATGGAAGTCCCATACTTGGTCAACCTATGCAATCATGAATAAGAGCTCTTTCTCCTTGGTATTTTATGGTTAAATATACTTGTTTATATGTGGCTTATATCATTGTTATATCCTTGATATTTCTATTGAGTTTTATGTCAGTGATAATGTATGGCTCTCATCATTTTTGGTTAATCATTGAATGTATAATGACTATATGGCTTAACAGATGGTAATGCAGTTATTGTGATGAGGCATTAATGCTTCTTAGTGATTCTCAGATAATTATGCGACCCTTGTGCTCATGTCTATTGTTTTAACCTGTAGAATGCATATTTGTGACATGTATGACAAAATGGCTGTCATGGCTAGTAGGGGTCCACTCAAGTCCTTGTTCAAGTATTTACATTTTTATCATTATTTTGATGTTACTTTTCATTTCTGGAAGTTTCATGGAGTTCTGGACAATGGCATGAGTCCTGGCCCTAAAAAAGTGGCTCAGAATTTAGAGTTGTTGGCACAGAACTACCTGGAAATGTCCCTAGTCACAGGCATTCCTTGTTGTGGGACCGACTGGAGGTTCTAAGTCGCATGCATGCCAATGTCAAGGGAGAGATTAAGGCTTTGATGTAGAAAAATTTCATTTTCTCTCAAGGGTTAGTCACTTGGATGGGTTGGATGGCTCCGGTCATCTAGATGGGTTGGATGGCTCCTAGGGGTTTTGTTGCAAGTGCAGAAGGTTAGGTTGGTTGTGTTACGTTGGTTCCACTTCCTTAACTGATATATAGGGATTTGAATCATATCATAGTAACTTTTCGTCACATTTTTTCCCCGGTTGGCCAGTAACTTGGGTTGATGTGGGAGGAGGGTGTTATAGAGTAGTATCATAGCATGGTTCTATTCTCCTTGGGTGATGTCTGGTTTCCGTTCCACTTGGATGAATGTGTTTTTGTATCTACATGTTGGTTGCATATAGGTCCTTGTACTTGTGATCTATGTGTTTGATGTTTATGCATGGTATTGGTCATGATTGTAGTGTTGTCGTCCTGTGAAAGTTGATGGTGTCGTTATTGAATGTATTTGTTGTGTTTATGTCGGTCATGCATCGATTATGTGTATCAGTGTTTATATGTTGTTATGCATACTTTCACTAGATGATGGTCATTGTGCATGAAGTCATGTTATGTGGTCAGCATAGTCATGCATTGATAAATGGATAATGGTTGAAAAGATGTTTATATGTTGATATGATTATGTTTATATATGTGTGTGTGTGTGTGTATTGCGCTAATATGGTCGGTCTTGCAGATGAGATATCCTCTTCAAGCTATACTAAGGTACACTATTTTGCTTATGATTTGGTTTAACTGACATAATATACCTTGCAGGAAGAAGAGATCAAATATGACTAACAAGATGGTAGACTACAAAGATTATCCCTATGAATCAGATGAGTAGCATGGTGTTGGGAACGCTTCTAACTTAGCAGACACATTAAGGAGTTTGAAGGAGGAAATAAGAATTTGCAAAGCAGATAATGAAAAAATCATGTAGGCATAGGAGAAATAAGCAGAAGTCAATGCAATAAGTCTTTAGAGTTTGTTAGAATTGTAGAGACAGGGACCACTTCGAATCAACTATGGATAGGAGGATATGACTGATGGGGCATGTGGAAGTAGACCCCATAGTGGGCACAGGTCAGATAAAGATGACACGATTAGGGATGTTAGGTTCTTGGATACTCCAGAAAGGAGGGGTGATGGACAAAGGTACTATTCTCGTTCTGGTTCTGAAAGGTATCATGGTCATCATTGTTATAATCATTAAAGGAGAAGTGATAGGGGATATTTTCCGGATGATTTCAAGAAAGAAAAGCCACCTACATTAGACCGGGAAATGAATAAATCACATGATACAAAAGCATGGTTGATTGGAATGAATAAATTCTTTAGATTGCACGATTACTTAGAGAACATGAAGGCCAGGATATCTACATTCAGTCTTGAAGGTAAAGCAGATATTTGGTGTGAATATGTAAAGAACATTAGAGATATTTATGAGGAGTTGAATTGGAGTGAATTCGAGAGACTATTCAAGAAGCAGTATCTATCGAAGATGTACTATGATGACAAGGAAAAATAGTTTTATGAGCTAAATATGGACTCTATTATTGATGAGGAGTAAACTAGCAGATTTCTGGAGTTGTTGAGATATGTGGGTTACCTCAAGGAGGAGAAGGCCAAGATTCAACGATTCATCAATGGGTTGTCGATAACATTCAAAGACAGGATTGAGTTTGAAAGAGCCTAGATCATTGGAGGAGGCCATTCGGAATCTAAAGCATTGTTATGAGCAATCAAAGCGTAGATCTAAGACTAACCAGATTGGAACGGTAATGCAACGAATAAAGGGAAATGGGATAAGAAGCGAGCAAGGCCTCGAGACACAGGTAAAAAATAGAATGCAATGCCACACAAGAAGTTCAATGCATCTAACAAAGGGTAGGGATTTTAGTTTGAGGAGCAGAACAAGGGTCTAGGTTGGAAGCCTATCCAATGTTGGACTTGTGGCAAAGATCATCACATGAGAGATTGTACACATCATCAAGGTGGTAGACTATAGATTTACAGTGCTCAGGAAGCACAGACAGTGGGGGATGTTGGACAAAGTGTTCCTCAGATCTATGTAGCATTGGATAAACGGTAGGCAGATCACAATTTGTCTATTATCAAGATGGACGGTAAGCTTTGTGATCAAGTTGTTTCTATTTTGATTGGCCCAGGATATAATTATAGTTATGTTAATCCTGACCTCGTGGATAAGTGTGGTTTGAATAAATAAGTGCATGTAGAGTCTTGGTTAATGCAGTTGGATACAGTTACAAAGAAGTGAGTTCATCATTGGCTAAGAGCTTATGAATT
The DNA here is from genome assembly GCA_034641835.2 of Pinus albicaulis. Classification (NCBI taxonomy): domain Eukaryota; kingdom Viridiplantae; phylum Streptophyta; class Pinopsida; order Pinales; family Pinaceae; genus Pinus; species Pinus albicaulis. The sequence continues at coordinate 210,246,170 of CM076575.1, read as the reverse complement.
TGAGTTGAATGGTATGTCTACATCAACACATTTGAATTTATTTTCATTGAGTTTGTATAACATGCTTTTGGGTATGGACTGGTTGTATCTCCATAGGACCAAAGTGGACTGTTATGACAAAGCTATTGAGTGCTTGGATGACAATGGAGAACAAAGAGTCTTGCAAGGTAAGAAGAAGGAAACATCAGTTAGAATGGTGACAACTATGCAGACGAAGTGTAGTCACAGGAACATGTGTGTTATTTGCAGTACATATTTCTACAGACAAAGATAAGGACTCCATAGTTGGTAGAGCTAAATTTGCAGTTGAAGGAAATGTTGGACAAGGGATACATTAGGACGAGTGTATCACCATGGGGCACACCAATATTGTTTCTGAAGAAGAAGGATTGTACTCTCAGGTTCTGAATTCATTACATGCAATTGAACAAGGTGACCATTAAGAATAAGTATTCATTGTCGAGGATTGGTGATTTTTTTGATCAATTGAAGGGAACAACAATGTTCTCAAAGATTGATATGATATTAGGATATCATCTGAGATTAGACTATTGACTAGTAACATTTCTCCTAAGGGTTGTAGAACTAGGGTTCATATATCAACTTGTATTCTATGGTTTCAAACCCTTCTAGTCTCCTTCAAGGGGGTTTCTTGAGGTCTTCAAGAATACTTCCTTTTTCTAACCAGATGGATTGTTTCTTTCACACATGTATGGAAACATACTTTACAAATCATATTGTAATAGATTCATAAGATTATATTATGGGTATTGACTACACCATATTTGGAGACATCAATTTTATTGTAGGGGTTGGTACCTTTCTATTGGATGTGGTTCGTGATGTGAAGACTATTCACCTTCTAGTAAAGATTCATACTAACTCTAACAAGCCTATGGATGTTTGTTTACAAAGGGAGACCCATCTCTGCTCAGATAATTGGATTCTTTGTTTGTTCATGCTAATTTTTTTTCTCATCTTTCCTTCTCCAAGGGGTTGAGACTATTTTATTCATTTATTTTACATGGCCCAGTGAAAGAAGAAGAATGGAGATTGTCTTCACATCTTTTCCATTTCTCTAAGTTACCAATAAAATGAGTCCAATTCTATATGCAATAGACTAATAGCCTATTGATACACCTTTAGTGATTTATGCATAGCTCTGACCTATCACTATAGATAAATGAAATGATGTATAATAGATATAGCCTAAAAGAGTTTGATTTTATGCCCAAGACACTGGTATAATGGAGTAATTGTGAAGGAAAAAATATCCATTGGGGATTTCCATTTTTTCAGTAACATACAAGAAAAATCTTGGTGTTGGAGGAAGAGATAAAATATCTTTGCCAAAAACACAATATCATCACTCTCCTAGTGCCATTTCTGTTAACTCATTAGAATGCAGGTAATGCATAAGGATTCATCAGCATCTATGAAATTTTCTCTCTTTCCAATAACAAAATAGGTTCATCCTAATATTAATATATAAAATATGGTTCATTAATATGCATGGTTAATTTTTTTTTTATGATCCTATTTCTCTAAAGGATATCTATTTTTTGAATTTTTTTTGGTATAAGATATGGTGATACCTTTAAATATGAGGTAATTTTGGGTAAAATTAGAAGTGGAACAAAAAGTTGTGGTTTGAATTTCCTCTGTAGTAGTAGGCTACATGCAATTTCTATCGAAAGGTTTTTTTGTGGCCCAACATGGAATAATCTTTGGATGAAAATGTTCATTATGGGTGGTATGTTTTTTAGCTCTTCAACTCATTGGATTCTTTGTCTGTTCATGGTATTTGTTGTTCTCAACTTAGAATCCCTAAATCACCTTCAAAGGTCATGACAATGTAACTTTTGGAGGCATTGATGGACATTCCCCGCCCACCCAAAAAAAGTCATTAGAATAAAACTTTTAGAAGCTTTTTTTAAACGATCGCCTCCAAATTTTCAATCCCCTGCCTCCAAAAAAATCGCGCGAAGGCATATTTCAGAAATTGGGAAGATCAGTAATTAAGAAGCCATCGAACCGATGGTCCTCTAACTTGCAAGAGCAAGGGAATAGAGAACTTGCAAGAGCAGGGGAATAGATTGCAGAGATGTTATGTAGGCGAGCAAGCTGACCCTAACTGAGGCAACCCACTCATCAGAAGTGAAGGTGTGGTTATATCCTAACTTAGAATCCCTATCCCTGGCCTTGATGCTTTTGGATTCATCACCTTCTGTATTCTTTGAAGTCTTCGTCTTCTACAGCAACCAAAATCTCGGCTCCCACATTAGAGGCATGTTTTCTGCGCCTCATAAAGCCCCGGCCGGCCAACAGGCCAAAAAAAGTCGCGAGAGCCATCGCTTTTATATCCGAAATGCCCAATCATGTTGGATCCCGCACGGTTATGAGGGCCTTACTGGTGCGACAGAGCTCCGCTTCAAATCAAAGTTCAAGTTTGGGTTTTAGCTATGCGGGTATCGAGGTGAGGGCTTCCAAAGGCTTTGAGGGTTTGAGAAAACTTGGGATTGTGGAATTGGTACACAGATTTTCGGTGAAGATCGCGACATCTTAGCTTCTGAAGGGAAAATATGGGTCATGGATTCCAAGCTCAAGGACGAGCAAGGAACTTCGAAATTGAAGGGCAATGGTTTTGAACCTAGGAATCTAGTATGTATTAGTTTGATTAAGTGTTGTGTCGTTGATTGCAATGTTTTCGTTTAGTCAATTCGGCTTTCGCTTCAACATATGTTGTTGGGGCAGGACAATGAGTTCAGGGTTTAACTACTTCAACATATGTTGTTGGGGCAGGACAATGGGGTTAGGGTTTTTCCAGCTTCTATTGCTTGTTTGGCATCTCCAAAAACCTACGTTGGGGCAGGACAATGGGGTCAGGGTTTGGCCATATTCTATTGCTTGTCTGGCATCTCCAAAAAGCCTTGAATATTTCTTGGTAGCATTTATATGCTCGACCATCTTATATTGCTTGTATGGCATCTCCAAAAGCCTTGGATCCATTCCAATTACTAAATTGGCTGGGGTTTAACCACCATGAGCTATAGTAATGTAAGATATTTGTGGCTATGGTTTTGCTACCGCCTCTGTGTATTCCTTAATCAGCCCATATCCTTGTCCAATCCCACTCATTATTCCCCTAACCCCTAAATGAGCTTAAATCCTCTAACCCCTAAGCCCCCAATCCCTATCCCCTTAACCACTAACTCATTATTCCCCTAACCCCTAAACACTAAACCTCTAACCCCTAAGTCCCTATTCCTCTAACCCCTAAGCCCCTAATCCCTAATCCCTTAACCACTAACTCATTATTCACTAACCCTTATAACAATCCTTAAAAATCGTTGGGATTAGCCATTCCAAACGAAAGCTGGTCTAGTTGGGACCTACGATCGAGTTAATTCCCCCTTGTTGGCAAGGTGGAATTTTTTCCCTGTCAACAACCCTATAGTCCTTAATCCCTCTAACATATAACCTATATTATTGTTAATTCATATGAACTTTAATCCTAAGCCCTAATTCCTCTAAAACTTATAAGACCCAATCCTTATAACCCTTGCCACACTTAATACCTAAAGATTACAACCCTTATCCTCTAAAAGAATTTACCTCTCTAACATGTAATACATATAATCATTGACACCTGACCACTATACTCCTTAACACATATAAACCATAACCATAATACTATAACCATTATATCTCTTTACATTTTACCATCATAAACCCTAAATTTTATAACCTTTAATCCCTATCTCTTTTTAAACCCTAAAACCCCTATTATAACCTTATAACCCATATTTCAAATAATCCCTAATATTTACAAACTTAGTCCTTATAATCCTTGCATTAAAACCCCTAACCTTATAATCCATATTTCCAAACTTCGTCCTTATAATCCTTGCATTATAACACCAAAACGTTATCCTTGTAACTACAACCATCACTTAGTGACTATAAGCACCTTATCTTAAGCACAATGTACAAACTTGATCACCACTTTCATAGGAATTATCTTAGTCCAAGTTGACCATTGACATTGGCATGGACTTGTAATTCCCCTAGTCATACTTGATTGGTGATCATTGTAGTACCATGGGTTTTTTAAACCACAGATGAGATGACCACGTAGGGAACTCGACATTGGTGTAGGATTATCCATTGTTGTTGTAGGTGTTGGAACTTCATCACTAGTGCAAAAATGGTTGCATGGTGACACAAAACTAATGCAATTGCATTGGAGTATGTATCAACATGCCATGCCATGAAAATTTCCTGATTAAGTAAACACTTAGGTGCATAGTAAAGATCTCAATCATAACTACATGTTTATTAAACACCCATGTTCACTTTGTTGATGTGGAGGTTAGGGGTGATATCATAGAGTCATTTAATGCACCAGTAAACTTCCCTATAGTGAGAAAAAATTGACGACACGGATAGTCATGATTCTCATTCATCCAAAACCACAATGAAATTTTGACAATACGGATTGACCTAGAACTTGGCAAAACTTGTAAAAGCATTGTTCCACTATGAATGAGCTTTGGATCATAGTAGAACTCTGCCCGTGCCTAAAATTTCTACCAAATCATTACCAAACTATTAGATTATTTTGTGACACTAGATAAATTTTAAAGAACTACCTAATCTTATAGCAAACTTCTTTCTAATTGTTGATATATGATGATAAAAAGAGCTAAAATTCTTATTGATTTACAACTTTACTTGTTTTTTTTTACTATTTAAGTTGATCATGAACCAAACAAAACCTTTAAAAGATATTGTTTCACCACGAATAAGCCATGAATTGTAGTAGACTCTACTTATATCTAAATTTTCTACCAAGTTCTTACCATCTTTATTAGTGGAAAGAAAATCTATATACTTAAAAAACATGAGTTATTTTAATAATTGACCTTTGACTAACCACATGATCTTTATATTACCACTTAATTCTCATGATTCATCTTTATATTAGTGTTTTAAAATATTAACTTAATCTAAATTTATTGATACATAGTGACTTAGTCCCTTGATAAATATTCACTTAGTCCAAACTTTCTTCCGGGTTCTGATTCTCAAAAGGGTGATTGGTATGCGAAACTGCTGCGAAATCTATGGCAAGAACGAAGAAAATAATAGATGGGGTTTCAGATTGGGGTCCCTTGGCTAGGCCAACAACGCTTATTGCCTCTATGATGGTGGAGGACTTCAGTTCCTGGTCCTTCTCTCAGCTTCTCGCAGGACTGCAAATCGAAACCCCGCAGGGCCAAGAACAAAACCTGAAGCCCTCATCACCCGCAGGCTTTAATGGCAGCAACAACAACAGTAGGAGTGGTAAGGATAATGATCCTTGTATTATTTCAGGTGGTTTTGTGGCTGGAATGGTGTCAACGAGAGGTTTTGGGTAGGCCATAAATGGCCTACGAGGACTGGTGGCAGAAATTGTGTAGAGAGATTGGCTACCCAAGGGGGATTCACTGCACCTAGATTGAATACAGCTCGGATTAAGTGCTTGCCATCTATTTAAGAATAGCTCCATGGCATCGTCTAAGCCTAAAGAAAAGAAGGAGTTCTTCAGTAGGATTAAGGTTATCTAGCTTGATTTGCCTTCAGTTTTCCTTTTGTCTTCTGTTTCTTTGTTTGAGGTTTTGAAATTTTTAACAATTTGTCCATAAGAAGTTGGTGTTCATGAATTATTCATTTCCATGGACACATAATGAAGAGTCATCTTCTTCTTGTGTGTGAGAGAAAGGATGCATTTTGGGTGAGTCATGAGGATCCGATTTAGTGGGTCTGTCCTAGCACTGTGCAAGTATGCTTGGAACTGACTTTATATAGAGGGAGGCCAGGATAAGAGGGTTTTTGTATGATTAGCTTTGGGTTTTGTTAATTGGAGTCTGAGTTCTTGGTTGTTCTTGCATAAAGGGTTGAGCGATGGATTGCCCTTATTAGGTGGAAATTTCCAGCGATGGTTGTCCTCGTTAGGTGGCAATTTCCAACAAGATATGTTGGTAGTTCAAATCTGATGAGAAGTTGAATACCAATATTTTATGAATGGATGATAAATACATAATTTAAAAAAATAATGAGGGGAAAGGGTTTGCCACAGTTACCAGTAGCATGCAGTCTCCCCCTCCGCGCTTGAGCTCTGTTCTCTATTTTTTTTTTAGGATTGATGTATGTTGCTTAGATGGTGGGATAAGAGTTGTAAAATTAAAGTGGCCAGTGCAGAGCTCCCAAGCTTGGCTCCCCCTTTTGTTTAAATATTGGTCTATGTTGCTTAGATGCTGAAATATGAGCTGCTGTAAAATTCTAGATGCTGTAAAGTTCTTAAGTGGCCAGTGCAGAGCTCCTTATACATTATGAGAACATGGGTGCCAAAAATGCATGAAACTACGTTTAAACCCAGAGCTTTGCCAACCCAGAATTGGAAGAAAAAGAACCAAAATTACTACAGGCAACTTTACATTTCTAGAATTGTTTTCTAATTTATACATGTTTTAGTCTTCGAGAAACAACTCAAACTCAACAAGGCTCGAAGTCATTACAAAGTTTATCATGTCAATCATCCCTCTCAAACACCTAAGATACACCCAATTGACAGTTGTTTCATAAGTTTTTCTACATATAGCCAGTGATTGTGGGCTGCAGAAGCTAGGTCCCAATTTGATAATTATGGAGGAGGGTGGTTAGTGTTCAATAAACTCAAACTTGATAACTTCCCCTTACCTATGTGGAACTTTTTGGGTAGCCAGTCTAGAATTAGTAGGGCTCCATCTGATTTTATAATCCAATAATTATTTAGGTAATTGCCACATTCACAAACCTCTCTCAACTATAGGCAGAGGCTGAGAGGCAAATTCCATGTTCTTTATCTATAGGGCATATTAGAGCTCCATTATTGAGTATTTAGACATGTTCTCCTCTGGTTTTAGTCATCCCTAAGTTATTTCATAAGTTTGTGTACATATAGCCAGTAATTGTGGGCTGCAGAAGTTAGGTCCCAATTTGATAATTGTGGAGGAGGGTGGTTAGTGTTCAATAAACTCAAACTTGCTTGATAAATTCCCCTTGCCTATGTGGAAATTTTGGGGTAGCCAGTCTGGAATCAGTAGGGCTCCATCTGATTTTATAATCCAATAATTCTTTAGGTAATTTCCACATTCAAAAACCTCTCTCAACTGTAGGCAGAGGCCGAGAGGCCAATTCCATGTTCTTGATATATAGGGCATATTAGAGCACCATTATTGACTATTTAGACATGTTCTCCTCTGGTTTGAGTCATCCCTAAGTTATTTGAATGACCTCCCTATTGCTGCTTAAGCAAACTGACAGTGTGCAATTGATTATCTGGGTTCTAATAATATTGTTGTATCTGGCTAAGAAATTGGGAAGTTTTATTTTCTAACTAGACTGGACATTAGTTCAGACTCCAGGAGAGAACTCAAACCAAGATATTATATAGAATTTTCCATTTTAGGCATGATCGACAATAGGAAAGTTATATGTATTGCAATTGGTGCCATTTTGATATATTCACCTTTACATGGTATATATATGAACAAACTTTGCATATTTTGTGTCTACTGGTTTGGAATTATGGTTTTAAATATTTAAAATAGTTTTTTTTCATTAAAAATTATATTTTTTAAAACTGGTTCATTGAAAACTAACCAGTCCCAGTTTGATTGGTTCCGATTTGAAACCCGGTTTATTAGGTGGATCAGTGTAGCTACCAGTTCCAGTTTTTAATACTATGCATCTAAGACTTGAAATAGATCAAGTCAATCTTCATGGTTTGTTCTTTCTCTTTGATATAAGGGATGATGACCGTCTTAATCTTGGCATGAAACAGAAAATCCTTTATAAATGAGTGTGATATCAAGCAGCTTAGTGTCATATTTGTGCACATACTTAAAACCATGTTGATGACTTCCAATGAATAGCTATTGAGGAAAGCCATAAATCATGATATCATGCCACCAACAAGATAGTTTGAATCCGATCAAATAATGATAAGATAAATAAGACTTCTACCAATTTACTGTGTAGTGTTGCATCCACTAGCTTTGAGTCTTTAAGAATCGATAACTTCATATCCATTTCAATAGGAGTTGTTGTAGATTTATCATCAGCAATGTCAAATATGTTTCAAATTTCAATATCTTCCTTACATAGCTTGGAAAATCTAAATACATTGGAGCTATCATTTCAAAAGCTTCATTGCAGAGAGCTCATATTTTATCACTTCCATCATTCTTGGAAGTTGGATTCACTGAAATGATGCCATCAACATATAAGATGCAATCAATATTTCATCCTTCACTTTTCTTTTGACAATCTGATGAGTTTCCAAAACAATTATCCTTGATCGGTCACCAATGCTTGCATACAAGGCTCTATGAGCCCTGCCTCGATCCCATATGAGCTATAATGCATATACATTTTCTCTGCAAAAAATTTATTACGGAAGGCACTATTGACATCCACTTAATAAATCTCACACCTATGCCTAACTAATTGTATTCATCTAACAAGTGCAAAGTTTCTTCAAAGTCTACATAGGCTTCCAAGTCTCGATTTATCCGTATTTCGGTATAATCCTCTAGAATTTCTTTCTACAACTCTTGATTTATGTTTGCTTCTTCAAATGAGTTAGACTCGTGTGATTCAATACTCAAAAGAAACATTTATTGGATATACGGTTGGTTGTTGTAGGCTAATTAGCTTCCGGACTTCTTCACTAGTTGTAGGTAGTTCTTGGAACTTTGAATCCATAATCATTCTTTATGTAGATATGACTTTGGAATTTTCTTGAACTTTGGTATGATTTGTTACTATTTGTCTTGTTGGCACTAGCTTCCTCGAGATCACTTAATGTTTGTTTGGTCATATTTTCATGTTTTAGATTGCTTTCCTTTACTTCGCGACCTTTCTTACATTATCTTTTAATACAAGCCATGGTACAACAATATAGTCTAATACTTCTTGCAGATTATATTTAATATTTATCAAAGACTTATTTTTTACTTCCTCATTCAAATATCCTATACACCTTGGACTCTTCGATGTGCCCTACAAAAATGTGTATTTTTCTTTTGTCTAATTTTATTTTTCCACGAGCATACAACCACATCATAACAAAGACTCCGAGACAATTTTCTTGTGATTTCCTTCCACTCCATGTGCCCTTTGGTGTGATGTTTCTCACAAAATTTGTGGAGCCTTTGACTTATACATGCCCTGTGTAGATTTCTTTAGCCTAGTTAAAGATGTTGTTTGGGATAATTTTCTCTTGCCCATGATCTTCATCAAAGACAACATCTCGTATTGTGCTAAACCTTCGATGAAGATAATGGGGCAAGGGAAAATATCTTAAACTAGGCTAAAGCAATCTACACGAGCATGCATAACTCAACAAAGACTCCACAAAATCGTGAGAAACATCACACCGAGGCACATTGAGTGGAAGGAAATAAAAAGCATATATATATTCAAAGAGCGTACACTTTGTGTTAAGTCCCTATATTAATAGTGTAGTCCCTTATTATGTTAGTGTAGCCCCACTTATGGTTATTGTTGTACCCCTGTAACCCCCCATATTGTTATTATTGTGCCCTTACATTATTATTGTTAGGTCGGCTAGGATTACATTATGCCCCCACTAGGATTATTTTGTGGCCCCATGGACTCCTATATATAGAAGGAGGTTTTTGTTCATTTGTAGCATCCAAGAATTGTTCATTTATGTAACGTATTGGAGGTTTCCCCCTCGGAGTGGCTTATTTCTAAGGCGTGGATATCTCTTTTCTTCTATTTTTGGAGCTGGTTACACAACATTTGGTATCGAGCTTGGGATTCTAGGGTTTCGCTGCTCCAAACAGGTCATCGTAGCATTTTCGCTATAACTTTTTTTCTGCGAAGTTTCAGAAGCTGAAATTTTTAGGGTACGAAGCCAAAATATTGAGAAAGCTTGTATAAAAATTTCAGAGTTTGGTTCGCAATAATTTCGGAGATATGATCTGTGGAAGTCAGGTATTTGTTTCAGGCTCCTAAACAGGTCATCGTGGCATGTGCGCTATAAATTTTTTTTCTACGAAGGTTCAGAATCTGAAATTCATATGGTACGAAGCTGAAATCCTGAGGAAATTCATAAAAAAATTTCAGAGCTTGGTTCTGCAATATTTTTGGAGATATGATCTGTGGAAGGTAGTGCTTTTTCAAGCTCCCGAATTTCATCTCAAAGAGGTGATCGTGGGAAAAGTTCAATAACTCTCTCTCTCGGGCAGTGGATTTGAGTACCGTAAAAATTGGTCGCAAGTACAAAAACTATAGTTTCTTGTCTATCAATTTTAGAGACAAAAAGATGAAACAGGGACACGTGGCAAGTCCTACAAGTTTTCTCTACTGAACTAGTCCAAAATTAGGTCATTGTGGGAGATTGGACACAACTTTGTCTTGGGGGAATCAAAATTAGGTCAAACCCTGTGGCATTTGAAAGAAGCTTCGAGAGGGCTACTACAGGGCTGAATTTCAGATATTGAAGATTTTCAATTGCAGACATAATTCAATTTCAATATCGAGCTCCTCAAAGCAAGTAAAAGGTGTGTATTGTTTTTCCGAATTGCATAAGTCTTGTTTGAAGAATCAAGTTGAATTGATTCCAAGGGAATATTGTAGAATAGGTATCAATATTGGATTCTAAAATGGCGCCTAAAAAATAATTCAACACCCATTAAGCCTTCAGAAGGCTCTACCATGACTCATGAAGATGAAGAATTGCAACATGATCTATCAAAATTACAAGAGCAAGTGCAACAAATTTCACTCTCGCAAAGAGCAACAAAAAAATGAAATGGAAGTTTTGAAGAAAGGCGTGGAAGTGAAGATGGACGGTTTGAAGAAAGGCATGGAAGCTAAGATGGATGGCGTGGAAGTGAAGATGGACGGTTTGAAGAAAGGCATGGAAGCTAAGATGGATGGCGTGGAAGCTAAGATGGATGGAATGGAAGCTGGCATGGAATCTAAGATGGATGATAAATTAGTGGAAGATGACATCGAGCATCAACAACAAGTTCTCCAACTCTCAAAAGATAACCTAACTTTGGTGCAGAATCTAATGAAACAACAGGAATATCAACATCACATCGAAAGAAGTTCGAAGTGGTCACAAAAAACAAGAAATCGACGAGTACGATCAATTTCGGAGTATCTCAGCCAAGTGGAAGAACTTTCCTATAAAATATTCCACATGGGAGGATGAGAATTTTATACGTAAGCATCAAGAAATAATCAAGCGTTGAGGACAACACTTGTTTGAAGGAGAGGGGCATGTTAAGTCCCTATATTAATAGTGTAGTCCCTTATTATGTTAGTGTAGCCCCACTTATGGTTATTGTTGTACCCTCGTAACCCCCATATTGTTATTATTGTGCCCTTACATTATTATTGTTAGGTCGGCTAGGATTACATTATGCCCCCACTAGGATTATTTTGTGGCCCCATGGACTCCTATATATAGAAGGAAGTTTTGTTCATTTGTAGCATCCAAGAATTGTTCATTTATGTAATGTATTGGAGGTTGCCCTCCCTCGAAGTGGCTTATTTCTAAGGCGTGGATATCTCTTTTCTTCTATTTTTGGAGTCGAGTTACACAACACTTTGGAATCTTTGTGTGCCCTACAAAGATGTGTATTTTTTTTGTTTACCTTCTACTTTTGTCCTTTTTTCCTTCTTCGTTTCGTCGTTTTTCAAAAATAGCCTTTGTGGAGTTTGTTGAGTTATACATACCTCTCGTAGGTTGCTTCCCTTCTACTTTTTGCCTTTTTTCCTTCTTCCTTTCCATTTTCTCCAAGACAACATCTGTACTACCAATTATGTTTTTTTCTTCTAATTCAAAGATGTGTTATTTGTTTTTGCATGTTTTCCATTTGTTGCATGTGAAAAGAAATAGCAACAAAAGATTTTGAGACAATTTTCTTGTGATTTCCTTCCACTCCATATGCCTTTGCGTATGATCTTTCTCATAGACCTTCGTGAAATTTGTAATTCGATACGTACACAATTCACACAACTCACGGAGATTTCTTTAGACTAGAAGTCATGTTTGAGATAATTTTTGGCCTTTAGGCATGTTTCAGCCATCTTTATGCCACACACTATTTGTTATGGAGTATATATGTAAGTTGTCAACAAATATCATGAAATTTCTAAAAAACAAAGATGTGTCTTGTGTCACATTATATAATCATTCAGTTGCAACTACACACGAACAAATGTCAATCTATAAATGACATTGAATGTGTATAGCTTCTATTTTCTCTCTGATATGAAATGTATTCTCAAAGGATGTGTCTGGTTTTAAAATCTAGTTCACCATGATAAAACCTCAAAGTCCAAAGCAAATTCATATCTACAAAATGCTTGAGAATGAATGTGTAACAACCTTAGAACTTGATTTTTTATGAATCCCAAATCTCATCTTATCTTGAACTTTTTGAGTCATTAGTAGATCATAAATGGGAAATGTACAAGGTCTTCATCGAACTTAATATGGCATTAGCATGATCATATATAAATGTAAATATTATACTAGTAAACCAAGTATATTATCCCCGAGGAAAAAAGTAAAGTGAGATAACTTCATAAATGAGAAGACATTTTCCATTCCTAGTTTCTATCAAACGGTCCGGAGGCAATTCCCAATATGAACTTGTTAAACTCCATCATTAAACTGGGTAAATAACTAAACCTTCCAGTATACTTAGGTTTACAAAGAGTACAAGGGAATTTCACATTATCAATAAATGTTTTCAAATTACTTTTTCATGTACAACATCTTGATTATCCATGAGAATTGTAACAAAATAAGAGAATTCATCCTATGTCTTTCAGAAAATTTAAGCAACTTTGAGTTCATTACTTCGCCGAAGCTTCAAAAAAAATAACTAACTAAATAGATGACGATAGATATTGTGATTCAATACTAATATAATCTATGCAAGAATTGATCCCACGAGAAAAAATTCCAATCATAGATAAAGATTAGACCATATAGAAATATAAATATTAGACTAATAAATATAGTATATTTATATTGTCCCACGAGAAAAAGGATAGAATGAGATAACCTCGATGATTCGAAGGCATTTTTTTGGTCCTAATTTCCGATGGTCCAAAGGTATTTCCCGAATGAACATGTTAACTCCATCCTTAGTTGATAAATACGATATACTCGGTCTAATTAGGTTGATGAGCCGTAGAGGGGCATTTCACATTATGAAGAAATGTTTCCAAATTTCCCATACCACGTCTTCATTGTCCACAAGAATATTAAATAAACATATGAGGGCACTTATCTTGTGTCTTTTAGAAAATGTAAGCAACTCGAGGATAGAATGAGATAACTTCATGATTGAGAAGGAATTTTTTGGTCCTAGTTTTTTATGGTCCAAAGGTATTTCCTAGAATGAACATGTTAACTCCATCCTTAGCTAGTAAATACCCGATATACTCCAATATCCTTAGGTTGAGGAAGCTGTACAAGGGAATTTCATAGTATGAAGAATTCTAAATTTCCCATACCACGTCTTCATTTTCCACAAGAATATTAACAAAACATATGAGGGCACTCATCTTGTGTCTTTCAGTAAAAAAGTAAGAAACTTTTGAGTTCTCTACGTAAATAAATTATCAAAACTAAATAATTAAGGATTTCATAGTTCAATTGGAATTTGATACTACCTGTATGAAAATATCTCTTTTTCTACGGGATATATGGTGTCACGACTCTGCAAATTAATATTTAAGAACACCATATCCAATTGTTTGACCACTAGTCCATCTTTTCGAGTACCATGTTTATCGGTGCTCTCACGGTGACTCGTGAGTAAAGCGAGAATTTTATTAAGCTCGCTAACCCTGAGCTTCCGGAACTAGCAAAAGCAAGAAAAATGAAGTTCAAATGACCTCAAACAATTCACCAAGCCCCCTGCTAAAAAATCAAAATGTGAAATGTTGTCATATATGCAAGAAATAATTTATTATAGTCAGTATAGTTTTAGCATTTTGCTTCATTGCATTGACTTTATAGACAAACTGTAAACTATGCCATAACAATATCTGTTTATTTAAAACTATTTATTTCAAAAAGGGATAGAACTGCTTAAAAATACAAGACTATGTAAGTCACAATTGTAAGTTACTTTCTTAATTTTCAACTGGGGAAGGGAAAACTGACTGCATCAGTAAGTCTAATAAAACAAGGATAAAAATCACATAATTTTTTTTCATCCACCTCTCGCAAACCAATTTAATTTAAAAGGAGAAATTAAAGATCTTTACTTTTGGGGAGGTCAGCCTTAGCTTTGCACTTTTCGTTGTAGTGGTCATGTTGTTCCTTTGCATGACACCATATGGTTTTTGTAAAGGGAGGGTTTGTCTGATTTGTTAATTATGGTTTTTATGTCCATGTTTCTACCTTAACAGTAGTTCGAATTTCTAGCTTCAGGTTTTTTTGGATATAGGGTGTGATGGTTTTTGGAATTGGGTCCATGAAATTAAGTTTTTTGTGTAGTATGTTCCTATATCTGAGGTTCAGGGTAAATAATTGAGATTGTTTTTACTGAAATGGAACCCGATGGGAGGTGTCGCTCGAATAGTTGTTTTGTACAGTCTAATTTTTTGATGTACATTTGGATTACGTGGTTCATGGTATGTAGTCGAGATTGGTGTTGCTTTGAGATGGAATTGATAGCAGATGTCTCTTGAATACTTGTATTGTATAGTGTAATTCCTCGATGTACATTGGCCTCAAATATAGAAAAGAAAGTATAGGCACTAAGTGCTCACTCCTAGATGAGGATATAAATTGGTGAGAGTTAGTCCTGGATATTTAGTATTGGTTTTATATTACAGTACCATTTCCTATTAACGGATGATAGAAGATAAGATAAGACTAGTTTTATTAATGGCAGTGGGCAAAAAAAAGATAGGTCAATGGGGCTCAAAAGTACCCCAGTTACAACATACTATGGGAGTGCCCATTACTTGTCGTTAGGGATAGATGTAAAAAGTGGGAGAAGAAGAATCCACATCTGTATCAATCACTCTGCAGCTACAAGCTAACTTGATCCCAACTTCCTCATTTTCATGGCCAAACATCATCATCTGGTTCTCACTTTTGATGCTGAGCACAAAACAATCACCTTTACAGTTTTAAAAAACATGGCCATGGTGGCCGAGTACAAAAATATCAGTATCTTTATTGCACACCATATAAGGGTTTTGTTTTGTTTTCCTATTGATAGGAGTATCTATCAAAATTGGCATTTATTTTCTTATTACAAATTTTCCTTCATTCTAAGTGGAGAAGAAAGTAGTCCTTTACATCCTTGATTTTCCTGAACATTTTATGTTAGGTAAATATCATTGGAAAGAGTCCTAGCAATAGTATGTTGTACAAACTGGAGTTAGCTGGTGATGGGATGACACTTACCGCTTCCTAGAAATTCTAGAAAAAATAGAAATGAAACAGTGTCACATTATGTGAGGTAGAAAGATAATTGTATATCATCGTCCTCCCTATAAATAGGCAGCATCCTTTGCATTTCATGCATATAAGAAATCACCCACCCATTCTATATCTATATAGATATACACAATTGCACCTTTTTACCTTATTAGTGTCGAGATGATATATATATATATATATATATATATATATATATATATATATATATATATATATATATATATATATATATATATATATATATATATATATATATATATATATATATATATATATATATATTATAATTGTGTTTCATCGTGTATATACTTCAACCATGGCCATGTTTTACTGCAAGCGTGTTGTTCCTCTTATACCTTGTGATGATATATCTTGTTCGATGTAACAAATGGTTTCTCTGTGCTTGGCATTAGGGTTTACATGTTTACTAATGCAACTTTTATGCTTTCTGTCATTGTGCTAAATTTTTTCTTGATATCAAAAAAGTTACGTTTTTCGTATATAGCTCATTGTTGGTTGATGAAACAGGATATACGTAGAAGGCTGCTGAAATTGGAGCTTCAACAACTCTTGTGGTGGGTATCTATGTGACATTATTTAAGTCCAATTGATCACATAGTCAATATTCATTCGTTATTCATGATTACCTTAGAATTCTAAAATTTACATATAATAAAATAATTAAGGTTGTCCTTGATTCCAGGAGCAAAGAAATGGGATGAAAGGGAGGCTTCTGCTCGTCCATAGGTATATTCTCGCACACTATATTCTATTATTTAGAATTATTATCATTATTTGTTAAGCTAGTTATGTCGTTTAATCTTTTTTTTCATGTGAATTGTACTGTTGAAATTTTATATTCGACAATTGAAAATTATTTTTCATATCATTTGTTGTTACTGTCAATAATTTGTAGAGTCGTGGTTCTATTGCTTAAGCTTATTTATGCGAATTGTTGTTGATGCTACTATTGTTGAAATTTTATCCTATTTGACAATTGAAGACTCTTTTATATAAGTTCTTGCTAATTCAATTTTGTTGTTGTGAATATAGGATTCATCCTTGTTGCTAAGTATTGAATGTTTCTCGGGACTTCAACGTTATCTCTCTTATTTTTTTTTCTTTATCTTTCTTGTTTTGGTTTTTCTTTATAAATCAACATCTATAGTTTATTTAGTTTGGAATTTCACTTGGCAAGTCCTTGAAAACCTAGGAATAAGGTAAATGTGAGTACAACTTCTCACTTTCAAATTTTACTCAGCCCTATGAGGGTCAACATCTATCTTGAAACAAATTATATAAAAATTCAAAGAGCCATCCTACCGGACAAAAAATATATAACAATATGCGAGCACCAATAGCACCGAACAATGCCAACGTATAAATATTACCATCATTTCCACCAATTTCTAGCAAAAATATTTTCCCTACAAGAGCCATGACATGACTCAAAGTGAGATCCAGGACCAGGTCCATGCACAACTACCCTACCAAGGCATCAAGTTTTCAAACAACATAGTATAGAATTCCAACAATATACTAGAATGTTCTTCTCTACACATTTTAGTTATAGCTTTAAATATAAAATTATTACCTATGCCATCGTGCTTTTTGTTGAGTTAGATAAAGGATATGCATATCTTCCTGATAAAAGCTCCCGCAGGACCAATACCACCCCGCAAATGATGTAATCAACAAAAAGGAAGAGACTAGTTTAGGATCAAGCAAAACCCACACCTCCTGTGAACAAACATAACACGAGATAAAAGAGATTTTAAATCACACCTAGATCACAACCATGCTACCAAAAATAGTTGCAGAGACAAGGTAATGGTGATTCCCCCAAAGGCCGGAGCACCGAAATCAGCATTATTAATGAGAGAACTAGATATGTGTAAAAATCAAAACATATGGTCAAAACAATTAACTTGTGTAGAGAGAAATTGGTATTCCCTGTCCTCATATTCGAGTATTTAAATGGATGCACTACCACATCTCTAGAATATTGAGAAGACAAATATATTTGTTTTAACTTTTTTTTCCCTCTAATCTTGGTTTTAATTTTAAACACAAGGAACATGAATTTGATGAAATGAAATGGAACAAAAAAATCCTAGCATCCTATCCTAGAATTTAAGTTCCATGGATCTGCTACCACATCTCTTGAATATTGAGGAGACAAATATGTGAGTGCTAACCTTTTTCTTCTAAGCTTGGTTTTATTTTAGACATATGGAATATAAATCCGATAACATTGAATTTTAACAAAAAAAGTGAATTTGAACTCGTCAATAGTTGAATATTTAGAAGAGTCCAACAATGATCTGGAAGCATTTGATTAACAATAGGTGTTAGAACTAAGATTACGTAACTCATCGTTGGTAGAATGGTTGTGATCCGGGTGTGCTTAAAATCTCTTTTATCTATGTTATGTTTGTTCACAAGAAGTGTAGGGTTTTGCTTGATCCTAAACTAGTCTCTTCCTTTTTGTTGATTACATCATTTGCATGAGCTAGTATTGGTCTCCCGCAGGACTTTCATTAGAAGATGCGCATGTCCTTGATCTAACTCAACAAAAAATCACGGTGTGAGGTAATAATTTTATATTGAAAGCTATAAGCGAAGTTTGTAGAGAATAACATTCTAGTATATTGTTGGAATTCTATACTATGTTGTTTGAAAGCTTGATGCCTTGGCGCAGATAGTTGTGCATGGACCCGGTCCCGGATCTCACCAGTCATGTCATGGCTCTTGTAGGGAAAAATATTTTTGCCGAAATTAGTGGAAATGATGGTAATATTTATACTGCTGGCACCGTTCGGTGCTATTGGTGCCCTCGCATATTGTTATATATTTTTGTTCGGTAGGATGGCTCTTTGAATTTTTATATAATTTTTTCCGGGAAGTGACCATTGATAGATGTTTGGGCTCCGGATATGGATAGAACCTATAAATGAATTTATTTCTCTTGTTTTTTTTCCCTCTAACGCCCACTTCCTTCACTTCAAAAGGTATGCCATATAAGGCTTTGATGTTTATGAAAATTAATTTTCGACACGTTCTATCTTCACTGATCCCCGATATAGACATATATGTGATTATATGGAACTAGTAGCATGTACCAGACACTTGAAAATTTTCAATTGTGTTTCAGCTTTAGAGTAGAGTAACCTAAGCAAGCAAATTCCGGTCTTTCAACAACTGTTTAGTGAGAACAAATTATTTATGTAGCTTTCCCTTTGATATAATTTTTTTGTAATCTTGCTTCATGAAATGAAAAATAGGAAGTGATGGGGCAGCTTTTCCATGCAAACAAATAATGGAGGTGCTTCGAGTATTCGGGACACATGCAAACAATGCATCAAATGAGCGAAGTAAGTTGCTATATTAAGATTCATGTTATAATCCGAACGTGTATTGTTGTACAAGTGAATAGTTCCTATTTATGTATTCTTTTTTAGGATTGATGGCCTTTTTTTTCTACTTAATAATACTTGATCTCAAGACATGTGGGTACATGCACCTTTCAAAGTCATTTGGCGTAATCACTCGAGAGAGGCAGTGACTAGGTAATTTTATCATGTTCCATCCAAGACCATCGAGCTTTTAAGCAACACTTGTACATACATGATGGTGATCATAATGGAGTAATTCATTATGTTGGGACTTCATATGGTGAACACCCATGGATGAATCATGTGCTAGCAAAGGTATTATGAGGAAGTCTTTCGAGATATGTTTATTCACACCATAAGGTTGTCTTCAATGCAAATGTTTAATTGATCCAACCATAGCAACAAGAAAATGAGTGCGAGTAAAAAGTTTATCATAGGTTCCATTCCTTATTTATATCCGAGTTTCCTTTCATTAAAATATATGCGAAAGTGAGGGATGCCCAAAAAAATATCATCTCGTATATCAGTTAGACTACTTTAAAATTTACTTTCGTGATTTTTTAGAAGGCATTGGCGTTTTTGAGTTTCTAGTATTTAATGTTCGAGTTGTTGTGATGACATTCCAAAATGCTTTTGTTAACCAATTCCGATATACTTACATATTATAAACTTAAGATAAAAATACAAAAAAAACTAAAATTTAATGTTGTAATTGCTATTTGATTGATTATGAAAAATTAAAGTACAACTTTTTTGAATTTAAAATGTCTCAATTTCTATTTGCTTGATTATGAAAATCAAAATAAAACTTTTTTAAATTTAAACACCCTATTGGCCTCTCTTTGCACCTTTTGGGGCACAAATAATTAATGACATACTTCAAATTTTTGGGAGTTACACCCTCTTTGACACCCGGAAGGATGCCCCGGACTCGTGCTCTCCATATATCAAAAACTCATAGGAGGCCTTCACATACTCGGTATATAGGTAGTGCAAGCATTGCCATACTAAAATTAGACTGACATGCTCTAACACCTTGATTTTTTTCTCGGTTACAAGTAAAAATTTGATTAAATGATATATTTTTGGTTTATTGAAAATGTTACGGTGGAGATGCGATGCTTGAGTCTCAGCTCATATCGACCGGATATTATGTATGGATCAACTTAAGCTTCCTATCAAAAGAGCATGGCAACCTTGGTTTCATGAGAAACATGCAACAATATTTTATACATTTTTCACTTCAACTTTTTCTAAAATCATACAATACCTATTATAAGTTAGTTGTCATAGAAATATCTTACCTATTGTAAGTTACTTTTCAAGAAATAGTGAAGCTATTACTTACTATTATTTGTTGAAATTTTTACTTACGGTAGATTAATTAGTATTATTTGTTTAGCTATGTTGTCTTAATTCATGCGAGTGGATGGATGGACTCAAGACTATGAAGGTCTAAAATTTGAAGCAGTTAGTAGATCATACATGTTGATGAGTACCTACTAGCAGTCGGTGGCTCTTTGGGTGGTGGTTGTATTTCTTAGTCCTGATTATAGTTAATTTTCTTTGTATGGTTAGATTGATTTGTTTGTAGATAATTGTTTATTATTAGCTTTTTATGCAAGTTAAGCTACAAGGGTGTCATGATGAGCTAACTCCATTGAGTTATTTTTTTATTAAGTTAAAAAATATGGGCTTGCATGATTATATATTTTACAATGATTATGCCATTATGTGTTGAACATTTTTTTTAAAAATAAATGCCTATTATACAATTTCAAGAATCTTGCCATAACTCCTCACATAATTTCTTTTAAAAGGTGCTAGCTCAATGGAAGAGACACCGCTATATAGAGGATTAGTGGTTCGATTCACATCGTACCCTAACATGAATTATTCAATGATATTGTATATTTTTTTAATTAAATATTTTATATTGATTTATTTTAATAGTGAGATATTTTTATGGATTCATTGTTTTAAATTGTCTATAGAGAGACAATATGATAGGATTAAAAAACATTGTCTCCATAAATACAATATGTCTTTAATTCCAACTATTGTCTTTGGAGAGACAAAAATGCTTGTGTTATATATTGTCTTTATAGAGACAATATTTTAAGACAATTTAATTTGACACACCCGCTTAAAAAGACAATATTTAAGACAATAAAAAAGTTTTCTTTTGTCTCAAATTAAGACAATTTACCCAAAAATTGTCTTAAATATTGATCTTAAAACCCCTTTATGTTGTGAAAGTGTCAAGTAATATAATATCTAAGATAACTAGAAAACTCTTGTTTAACTTTTGTTGTATATGTTATTTAGTTTATGGATTATTCTTACATGCATGTGAGATGTATTCAAGAAAGGAATGGACATATGGATTGAAAATGTGTTATAATAGTAATGTATTGCATAGATGAAAACATTGAGTTTATGTAGTGTATCCTATGTTAAATTATGATTCAACATATTTGTCGATGGTTTGACTTTCTGTGGATTATAGCTTCACTATTATTGATTATTGTTGGTCATGTTAGATATGGTTTAATTTTAATGTTTTATTTATAAATTTTTGATATCACAAATTATTTCAATCATGGTTTATTTCATGTAATATAATCAAATATGAAGTTGTACCATTACAATTTTATTTGCACAATTACATCGATAAAGAGGTTGATATATGTGGATGGACATTATTTTCAATTTATAATGATGTTTATTGGTGTATGAAATGGTGGGAAATGATGTTGACATGTCTATATCAACCACTTTACTTTGATGTATATGTACTAGTTGAGGAGGTATGCATGTCGAAAAAATTGATAGATCCATGGTTGACTATGGTTGACATTGTCTAACTATGGTTAAAAAATTCGACGGTAGTCGTTGCCATGGTTGAAAATGGTTAATCATGGTTTCAAGGACTGGCTGGTGGTTAACAATGGTAGAAGACAGACTGACAAAGTTGATAGTATGACTCATGGTAGATCATAGTTGGGTCACTTGGTTTACCATTAATATAATAATGTATTTATGCTACATTAATGTTTCTGCATTATTACATTAATGTTTGTCAAACATGCTTGATATCATGTTAGTCTTAATATTATATTATTGTTTACATTAATGTTAGATTAATGGTCGAAAGATGGTTGAGGTTCATCATGATACCATTAATGTAACAATGTATTTATGTTACACTTATGAACAAGGGGTGACCATGGATAAACTTTGTGACCATTCTCGACCATAGTTAAGTTTACTTGGTCATGTTTGAACATGTTTGTCTATTATTGAATATGGTCGATTATGGTTGACCATGAAGATATTAGTATGAGAGGGAAGCCCTTGCGAGGAAGTAAGATACTCAATAGGAAGAAACCTAGGTTGCACATGAAAATAAGCTTAAACATGATCAACAATTAGCCAAGATAACTCAAGAGCTCGATCTTAAGAAGGTTGAGGAAGAAATGATACATATGGAAGAGGAGCCAAGAATAAAATAGGAGGAAGAAAGGAGAATATAGGGGAGAGGAAGAAAAAAATAGAGAAGAGAGAAGTTGAAGCTAGTGTTAAAGAGGGGGACTCTTAGAGCCCAACAAGAAAAAACAAGAGTAGCATACCTAAAATTACACAAGCTCAATGTATGTTAAACTAGTCCATCTAGTAGCACTCATAATTAGTGTAGACCATTTTGTATTAAAGGTGATGGGAATCACAAAAAAAAGGAAAATAAGGGTGGTTAACCTAGGTATATTCGAGTATGATAGTACTACGAACATGATCGTAGAACATAAGCAGAAGATATTTTGACCTCCTCATTTTCCTCTAATGTTAGTCACCATTAAAAGGCCCATTATACTAGACACCCAAAAAGAGCTAGGGATAAAGAGGGGGCTCTAAGAGCCAAATAGGAAAAAAGAAGAGTAGAATACCCAAAAATTTCCCAAAAATCAATGGATGTTGAACTAATCCATCTAGTAGTAATCATAATTAGTGGAGACCATTTTCTAGTAAAGGTGATGGGCATCACACCAACTTGGAAAAGAAGGGTGGTTAACCTAGGTAGATTCAAGTTTGATACTACTACCAACATGATAATAGAACACAAGGGAGAATGTAGAAATTATACAAACAATATGTATACCAATGTATTAATCACGCTCATGCAATATATTAGAGCAAGATATTGAATCCTTCTATAATTAATTTGTGGAAATTAAACATGATTGCACAATCACACCAAGTAAAAGAAAGAATCAAATCAATCCACAACACGTAAAATGTTTCTGGGAAATATTTCTGCTCAAAACCCCTCTATCTCTATTGTATAATGAACCAAGGAATCATGAAACAATACAATGTACTCTTCTCACAAGAGTACATTTGCACTATCTCCATCTGTCTCACATTGATCCAGATGAAAATCCGTCCAACATGAAACCATTTCGCCTCTTCTCAACCCTGCCTATACTACGCATAATTCATGTGGAATGCAATCCCTATTTTTAGAGAATTTCAGCCTGATCCTGACTCGCACAAACATCATGGGAAAATACGATGGTGTTTTAACTACATCTAGAAGTTTGCTAAAAATACAAGTGATAGTTAACTTCCCTTTAACCTTTGTCTCAAACCGGGTCTTCCTCGGAACCGATCCAAATGGAAAATGGCATCCACCCATGTTATCCATCACCCATGGAATTTACCCATGGTGTTGTAAATGGAATCGACCCATGGTATTCATCCACCCATGGTATTTATCCACCCATGGTATTGTATAGTGGAATCCACATGGTATTCGTTCACCCATGGTATTTACCCACCCATGGAATTTACACTGCGTGTTGTAACAAAAAAGTCTATAAGTAACAAGTCGCATTTTGTAAAAGGGACGGATTGTCCACCACAATGTAGCTTCTATAGTTATTCTTTGTTCTAATACATTACGATGGGGTTATGCCTTTTAGGGTATTATAAATTCCCCCTCTCTAGAAAGGAAGAAAGAAATATCCCCCTCTAAAGTAAGAAAGAACCAAGCCACATGGAATCAGCCAAGGTGTCCCCCTCATTAAGGGAATAAATTTGGTTCGAGCCAATCTCATGTAAATATTTTTCCATTAGTCGGGACTCTACCACGATGGATTAGAAATAACTTAATCCATTTGTTGGGGAGGGTTTTTTTTTAAAAACCATGGTAAGGTAGCATGAGGCACTTAGCATGCCAACACCCAAAGGATTTGAAAGTCTAGGATTGGTTCGATTAATCAAGGTTTTCAGAGGGACCATGTACAATATGGTATCCTTTTCCGAAGTATAAAAGCGGATGACCAATAACAATAAGGTCCCGAGTTCCAAGGATTGGCGAGCCTAGTTTATGGTTCCTCAACTCAAAGGATTTGAGGGGTAAGTCTGCTTTCTAAGACCCCACGCTCGGAGTATATGTTAGCTATTTCCAAGACCCCACGCTTAGAGTATAAAATATGGTAGCTAAAACCAAGTATACAAGACCCCATGCCCCTATACGATCGGGATATGATCGACTCACCTTTATAGAGATTCCATGCCCGATCAGATTGGAACGAGTCCACTACCTTTATTTGAGGTAGTTCACGTTGCTCATTTTCTTTTATTAAGACGGAATATCGTATCCCATGGTACCTTGGAAAAGAATTAACTCTTACCTTTAAGCGTATTCTGCACTGTGTGTTCTACCATTAAATTGGTTCCAAAGCCCATATACCGTCATCATCATGGTTACTATTCATGCATGTGCGTCACTTTCCGCCCTTAGAACCAAAATAAGAAACTCAAATAGTTTCTGCTCCCGATAAAGTGGTGAATGGAAAACCCTCATTTTTTACCGAAGTAGTGGCTTTCCACCCGCATGAACTAGATTCCATTTAATGCGAGCTTTTTTTGCATAAAAATGGATTCGTCATTTCAATTAATCTTGGCGGCAAGCACGATAGTCTCAGTTCTTCCTCCCAAATCTATCTTTGTTGAAAGATAACTTAACATTGTCCTTCCCCACTTCTTTCTTAACTCCAATATTCTCTGCTTGAACTTGCATAGTAGAATCAATATGTTGGATCAAAGTAGAGACCCGTAAGGATGGATAAATCTCTGTACATAGTTGAACATCCCACCCTAGTACATGAATAATGACAGCCTCTAGCGTATATTTACCTAGAAAAATAATATAAGTTAAATCCTTGTTGGATATACCACATCTTCTATCGTAGATACTTTTTAGCTATAATCATAACTCGGCCAATTAAGAGTTTAACCAAGCTAGGAAAAACTTTTATACAAACTCTTTTCATTGAAATGCATAGTCATATATTCTATTTATTTTTGTAAATTAAACAACTCTTCCCGGATAAATGATTCACCATGAGATTTCATTGATTTCAAGTTAATCAACAACCTAATCACTTAATTGTGATAGAGGTAACATTAGATTTTTTTCGAACCAAATATAGAATCATCAATCTTGTTGTATAAATTATTCGAATAAATCAATAGTATGTTCCTTAGTTTGTTCCTCCTTACTTGAACCATCATCATATCTACGGATAGCATGACGTATCTTGCTACCATGATAATCATGAGAATTGACATCAGTAACCATTATCGAACTCACAAGAATAAGAACCACCATTATCGTAACCATAAGAATAAGAATTTATGAACATAAACAATGAAAATGGAATAATAAAAAGGGAACTTAGAGTAAGACACAATTGAGCAGCAAAAGCAATGTTTAGAGCCGTGCACTGGCTACAATAGTAGAATTTGCATCATTTTGTATTGTGTTTTTCATTTTTAGTTTAGGGCCCCTCGGAATGTGAGGGGACACCTTTTGAAATTATGAAAAGAAAGAACCACAAAAGAAAAACACCCTTCTTGGAAAAAAGAATTGGAACATACTTGAGGGGCACCTTTGGGACACCTCGACTGATCGGTGTACCTTAGGGCTGACCTCCTCATCGGATGGATCGAGTTTACTCAATAATTGACCTAACTTGAGGGTCTCTATAGTTGTCTGGATGACTCGAGGAGTGTTACCTTAATTGAGGGCAAGGCATCTCGTAATGTGAAAGTCGACTCGACTTGAGGGGCACCTTTGGTACACGCAGCAAGTCTTTTTTTACCTTGACTTGTGGCATTTTGAGTTCTCCTTCTTTTTTTTAAAGGAGCGGGCTCAAATTATTATCCCTAAAGGCTAAATCCCCTATCATAGTGTAGATAATAACTATATAAGCTACATTTTGGTGGAAAATCTATCCTTTTACAAAATGCGACTTGTTACTTATAGCCTTTTTTTTGTTACAACACCACAAGTAAATTCGCATGGGTAGGTAAACACCATGGGTGGATCTCACTTACAATACCATGGGTAAATACCATGGGTGGATGCCACTTACAATACCATGGGTGGATAAATACAATGGATGGATGAATACCATGGGTCGATGCCATTTACCATACCATGGGTAAATTCCATGGGTGGACCGATAACATGGGTGGATGAATACCATGGGTGGATGCCATTTTCCATTTGGATCAAGAACTAACATGCATGAAACTATTAATAGTAAATCATCAGTCACTTGATGACAACGCATGTGAATTAAATCATGATTTAATTCACTTGACTCGTCACTAGTGAAAAAAATTAGTTACAACTAGTTAAAGCTGATTTTAACTCACTTAATTGAGTTAAATAATTTTTGATGCATCAAACTAATACACTGATCGCAACTTGGACTCCAAAACAAATAGAATCACTCTACATGCCTCACCAATGATCGCGGAGGTAAATTTATGATACCCTTTTAACCAAGACCTTTTTACTTCTATCTGATGTGTTAGAATTACATTTTATCAAAGCATTAGTGAACACATATGCGGATATAATGAAGAGGGAAGCATGTCAACAATCACACAACAAAGAAAAATGCAAGCTGTTTAATAACAAAGTTCATCTAGGGTGGACTATGTCTTTCGAACCTCGGTGTCTTGATGGTGTTGGCCACTTCATTCAGCGCTACAGTATCTGTGATAACTGTACATGGATGTTGTCAAATTTTCATACAAGGAAAAGTCCCTCAACATGAGTGGAAAATTCTCTCCACGAGATGTTTTGTTACAAAGAACTCTCGGTCATCACAAACACTCCTATCAACATTACAACTTTACAAATTGTGACAAAGGGTATCCCGCCATCAAGACAACAAAGGGATCTCCCAACATAAATCACCATCCATAAATACATACCACATCAATACACATAAATATTGTGTAATGCACATCAATAGGAATCAACAGCGAGCAAACAAATATAATGATTCTCGCATCATACATCAAGCATGAATTGACATGACACAAATCATCCTACAATAATAATCAATGAAGTACATGGAAAAAACACTTCATATACCTCAACTCTTATGTCATTTGGTGAAGAATAGGTTGCTCAATCACCTGGATTTGAAAGCACTATCACAAATGTGGCATTGAATGGCAAGAGATTGATTGTCCACATGCCTGAAATCCATCACCGTCACCCCATCGCCGGAAAATGGTGAACATATAAGGCTCGCATGAAAAAATGCGACTACACCATCATATTCATGTTGTCGAGAGGGTGTAGAATCGACTATCAATTTTCTGAATTCTAACAACGTTGAAATCTAGGTCATAAGGAATCTTTTAGATTCCCCTTTAGATTCCTCAAAGATGTCTGCTCCACATGGAATATGGAAATATGCAACTCAAAACAGAACTCCGATATCACCATTGTGATCCTTACGAAATTCGAAGAAGAATGAGTATAAGGTTGACCCTCATTCTAACACCGAAGAATTTAAGCCTCGAGGAATCGAAAGATTCCCTCAAGGTCCCTAAAGATTCTCCTCCATAGGGAATCTACTAAACTGCTACCGAAAAGGTGAACTTCGATATCTCCATTACGTTCCCCTACAAACATCTAAGAAAAGTGATTGTAAAATTGAGCATCTTTTGATAAAAATAAAGTTTACCTCTAGGGAATCTCTCGGGCATCAAAGGAATATTCTTCTCACTCGAACTACGTGCCACCATTCTCGCCTCCTCTCGCCTCGAGATTGCATTCCCGCATTTGGCTTGGTACATTGAGTAAAAGACATGTTTAAATATATAAAAAATGGGCAGATAATCCAAAGGACGTTGTTGGGCGTAGATGGTTAAGATCCGTATTTGTGGGGAGAGGGTGTTGAGCAATAAAAACCCCGCCCTCCCAAAGCGGCGTGTTATTGTTTTAAAGATTTCTTTTTTGGTTTCATATGTAGTGCCACCCTCTCGGGGGCCGACCACATGGGCCGAGCGGGTTGGTATCACACCGACACCATTACCTCCGATGTATTCACAACTTGAACGCATGTGTTAATGGTTTATTTATGGTTGGAGTTTGTTTGTTATAACATAAAGCATAAAACTATGGTTATAACCATGCCTTGTTTCATATGGAATTTTAACAATGGTAAGTTATGCTATTCTATTAGTCGAAAATAGGGAAATTACATATGCTACAAGTCAGGCTGGCAAGCGGGGCCGCCTTGGAGGAGGAAACTAGCGAACAAAAATTAAGACGAGAAAATTACATTATGCATCGTAGTGTGGTGTATCTAACTAGCATAAAATATGCACAAGAAAAAAATCGTGATGGCAAGTTTGAAAAAACATGGAAGAGATGTACAGTTGCGTAGGTATCATTCTTCATTTTCATCATTGTCGTTGGGGACCCCCTCCGAATCGAGCAAGAAGGTGCTGCGCTAAAGCGCCGTCCTTCGAGACCTTCCACTCTATGCTCGTTTGTGGACTGGTGCGCGAGAGGATGGGGGGAGTCCGGGATCTCGCGTCATCGAGGACACGTGTCTAGTTGTTGTCAAAATCTATCACCTAGACATCCGAATCATCATCTTCCTTCTCTTGAAAGCCGGCAATGGGTCGGGTCTTGTGGTGCGGGGATGCGTCTCCCAGGGGGTGATGGTGGACTTCGCGGGCCGCACCTACTCCTCTCGCATAGCTTTCCTAGGGGCTTCTTCCTCCCTGCCCGGGAGATTTGGGCTGCGACCCGCAAAAGTGCCGTAGGAGGAGCCTTCCATCAACTCCGGTCGATTTTCCTCGGGCCGCGGGTGATAGCGGCGAGGGAGATCCCTTCTGCATCACCTCGGATAGCTCTTTGGAAAAGTTTAGTGGCCATTGTACGATGGGAGGGGTGCGGGAGGAGGTGTACAAAGAAGGATACACGAGCAGGGGGGAAAACAACGCTAGGGATCGGAGGATTGAGAAGAGTTTGGAGAAGAGGTGTGAAGGAAGGGGAGCAACAACCTAGAAGGGACTGCGCAGATGCAACAACGAGAATAGGGCTTCACAACCTTCCGAAGTCGGGGAAATGTCGAGCAGAGATAAAAAAAGCTAAAGTCGAGAGGAAAAATAATGTGGGTTGACTCGTGGTTGGGAGCTCGTCCTTTTAGAGGGGATAGGACGTATGCGAGGATGATGGCAAGGAGTAAGCCTCACACGTAGCCGCGTGCCATGATCGATCATCGAGCATGAGCTCGAGGGAAGGGGGGATGGTGCTATATGGGTTAATCATGATGGTAATTTATGGTGATAGATCCAAAGGGATGCCCCGGATAGGGTGACACGGTTCCCATCGTCTCATCATCATTCCTAATTCTATGAGTTTCATGCGGATGGCTAACGGTTTGAGGAGATGAGATCTTCAATCTAAGGTCGAGTTTTCCACCTTCTCGTCAATTTGATTTTTGAGCTTTCATAAGCCCTTTTTTTCTTGTGTTTGTCTTTGGAGCCACTTGGATCATTCCTCCCCATCGAGGAGCTTTTGATCCTCCAAAATCATCAACAATAATTGGCAATTGCCGTGTACAATATCCGCACCAC
This sequence comes from Pinus albicaulis, assembly GCA_034641835.2. Lineage (NCBI taxonomy): Eukaryota > Viridiplantae > Streptophyta > Pinopsida > Pinales > Pinaceae > Pinus > Pinus albicaulis. Next base: position 210,216,269 of record CM076575.1, on the reverse strand, counting down.
AAGTGTCGTGAAAGGTCACCCCTTCCCTCTCCTTCACCTTTGTCCTTCGGAGCCATAAGCGATGAACCGACACCTGCATCTTCTAGTAAAAACTTGTAGTACAATATCCTTCAAATTACATGTTCAATTATGACCAAATATGATCCAAACATTTCCATACTTACCATAGGTTTTACATATTCAGTGGTCAATTTTACATCAAATTAAAATCACACCAGCTATCATTACAAGGCCAAAAAAATTATTATCGCATTTCGAAGTGATGGCAAATACATCATCACTTTTAAATGAAAGAAATGCATGACATCATTTACAAAAAAGTCCAAAATATCATGGTTTCTTAACAAGCGTATGGAAAACACAACATCAGCGTTTATGTATTAAAAATGCAACACATGATTTACAAACATGGCCATGACACACTACCACATCTAGAAAAAACCACCTCTCACTTATAGAATTGAATGGATCATCTCCTGTGACACGTTTTGTATTTTCAAACATCTATTTCAATTGGTTCATGCACCAGCGATCGTCCTGTAAAGTCTTTGCTTCGGATGGAGCAGCCTTGAACACGTGGCTCTTTGATGACCACTTTTGCTGGTAAATTAGGGTCATATGTATTAATTCGAAAAATATAAATAGTATGTAAGCTACATGCTAGGTTGGTAAGCCGCACTTAACCAATTCCGACCTTACTTTCGCGTTTCGAGCGCTACGTGGAGAAACCAACCGGAAAAATACTTGAAGCGTGAAATTACAAAATGCACAAAAGCGTCGGGTGTATCCATAAATTACAAAATATGAGGAAGCATAAGTATAACTTGAAATCCCGTGGTGATAGTAGGCATGAAGAAAAAACAAGGAATAATCGAGCAACATCACAATTCTTTAGTCTTCGCTTCATCGTTATCGTCTCAGCTCTTCCTCCACCATGAGGCACACGCATCGTACACGTACTTCCTCTATATCAATGGGTGGATGCGTAGGTTTGGGGACCGGTGCACAGGCAGAATGGGTTCCATCGGATATTCGTTGCATCGTGGACGCACATCCATGTACCTTTAGAATCCATAATACACACATCCGTATCATCACCCCTCATCCTCCCGAGTGGGAAGAGGTTCGATGTGTAGTCGGGGAGATGAGCCTCGATGCTCAATGGTGGACTTACGAGGTTTGTGTCCCCGCTCTCTACGAAGCTTGCATGGGGGCTCCCTTTATCTGATCGCGTGTTCGGAGACTCGTCTAGCAAAACTACCCGAGGAGGAGCTTTCAACAAACTCCGTGCGACTATCCGTCCCACGGTGGTAACGGCGAGGAGAACCCCCTCTCTACCCTCCACATATGGTTCTTTGGCACAACCTAGGAGCCATGGCCCATCGAAGCGAGAGTTTTTGATAGAGACGAGGGATGCTCAATAGGGGGAGAGGTCAATCGAAGGGAGAAGCAAGCTGACTGTGGGGAACGATGGAGGGGGAGAGCACAAGTCGAAGGGATGGGAAAGTAATGAGGGCGCGTAGAATATTGAGGCCGGTGGGAAATATGGAGCCCGGATAAGATGCGTAGGTTAGGTAACTCGCAACCCGCATATTTTCACGCATGGTGCGTGACTCTAGGAAGAGGCACGCACATTGGGCTAGTGGTGCAAGAGGGCAAGAACAAAAGCAATAGAAAATATTCAAGGAGTTGATCCGTGAATCATGCTAGTCTCGAGGGCCTTCCTTTTAAAAGGCACCGTAACACATGCAAAGGGGGAATATCATGATTAAGCCTAACATGTAGCCGGCGTGCCACACATTTTTCATGAGCGGGACTCGAGTGAAGAGTTATGGCCATTCGACATATCAATCCGGGTAATCATCTAGGATGATTGCTGCGCAGAGGTACCCCTAGAGGGGGTGACGCTATCCAAGTGTGTTTTCATCATGCCTTATCTCATTCATCTCATGCGGGATGGTTACTTTTTTCGAGGATCCACATTTGGTGAGGACACGCACTGCGTATCTTCATCCTCATGGGCGTGGGAGAGGCGATTGTCATTCATACTCCTGCTGTCTACGCTGCATCTAGGGTTGATGTCCACTTTTTGTTGCAATGGCTCCCAAAAGGTCTTTTCCTCCATACCTCGCTTAACTAGTTTCTTTCCTCGTTGTGGAGAAAGGCTTTCCATGCCCCATCCTCCTTCATGATGTCATTCTTTTCTAACACTCACCAATGACATGGTTATGTAAACCACAAAAAACGAAAAGTTTTCTTATGGCATGATTCAAGTTCATGATTAGCAACATGGTTATAATCAAAATTAACTTGCGAATACCGAGAATTGTTATACCTTCCCTAGTTGTCTCCGAGTACGATCATGGTGATGAGAGCTTCTTTCAGCTCTTTTTATTGCGACATGCTGCGCCATGGGATGATGGTGAAGTGTTCCCATCAATCCTTTCTCTCGACGAGAGTCAACAATGTGTGTTTGCCTCGCGATGCCATTATGGCGATGAGAGCTTGCCTAAGCTCTCTCTCTCGCAATATGTGTTATCATAATATGATGGTGAAGTGTTCCCATCATTCTCTCTCTTGATGGTTTCCACAATGGCATGGAGGGCTTCGACACCTTTGGAGAATTCTCCTTCGGTGTATCCCAAACACCGTAGCGAGGTCTGCAAAACCTCCAATGGCTAAGTTTTCCCTTGGCCATGAATGCCAAGTCCTCCTCCTTTGTACCCCATCCCTCGTGAGAGTCTCATTCCAGCTTCTTGTAGCGAGGATATCCACATTTCCAACAAAAAATAATCACATGTGAAGATGAAACTAAAGAATGATCAAAAGCTGCTCTACCTCGTATGTCGATTTTGAAACAGTGAAGAGGGCTTCTCCGAGCCTTAGTTGCACTTCACTTCCTCCAGAGTCCTCTATCGTGGCTCGTGGCTGAAGCTGAAATCTGCTTCTCCTCCTTCTATTCTCATAGAAATGTCTTTAGTATATCAAGATATGTTTGAAGACTTTGATCGTTGCACTTCAATTCTTCCAATGCCTCTCGTGTGCTTGCAATTCGAAGTCGCAATCATCATTGTCCTCCTTCTCCTCTGTAGGTGGTGTTTTCAACTCGTGTTATCTTCTTCTTGTTTCCTCATAAGCTTCATATAACATGTCTCGCTTTCTAGGACACCCTAAGAATGGTCCCGTATGTGTCTTTGACATCCTCCATTTTCGCACGTTCAATGGCTCACACTTTCGTGGCTCACATCAACAAGAAGACCACTGCGATACCACCTAATCCGGTTAAAATTATAATACCATTTTAACCAAGAAATTTTACTTCATGTGATGTGTTATAATTATGTTTTATCAAATCATTAGTGAACACATATGCAAGACATAATAGAGAGGTAAGCATGTCAACAATCACACAACAAAAATGAAAGACGTTCAATAAACGAAATTTGTCTAGGGTGGACTATATCTCCAGTGCCTCGGTGTCTCGAGTGGTGTTGGCCGCTTCATTCGTGTTGCAATTGGTGATAATGTACATGGATGCTGTTGACTTGTCATACAAGGAAAAAGCCCTCAACATGAGTGGCAATGTCTCTCCGCAAGACGTCTCGTTACAAGGAAATCTCGACTCATCACAAACCTCCTATCAACATGACAACTTTACACATGGTGACAAGGGAGAGTATCTCTCCATCAAGGAAACAAAGGGATCTCACAACATAAATCACCATCCATAAATACATACCACATCAATACACATAAAGATTCACAATACACATCAACAAGAATGAACAACAGAAATGAACGTAACGATTCCACATCATACATCAGAAGGAATCAACATGAAATAAAGCATCCTAAAAACAATAATCAATGAAGTACATGGAAAAAAATACTTCATATACCTCAATTCTAATTATGGCCGAAGAATACACTCAGCTAATCACCGGATCTACAAAGCACCATCGCAAACGTGGCATCGAATGGAAAGATATCGACTTTCCACATGTCGAAATTCCGGACAATCGTCATCCCATGATGGAAAATGGCTGAAACATATAAGGTTCGGATGAAAAATTAGACTACACCATCGTGATTCGTGTCATACGAGAGTGTAGAATCCACTATCAATTCTGTCGAATTTTGACAACGTTGAAATGCGAGCTGCAAGGAATCTTTAGATTCTCAGATTCCTCAAAGATGCCGCTCCACTGAGAATCTAGAAATCTGAAACTAAAAAACAAGAATCTGATCTCATCATTGAGATCCTTACGAAATTTTCGAGAAGAATGAGTATAAGGTTGATCTCATTCTAACACGTACGACTTCAGCTCTCCAAGGAATCTGAAAATATTCCCTCAAGATTCTTGAAGATTATCCTCCACAGGGAATACACTAAACCATTAGCGAAATGCGAAAATTTGATATTTCCATTATGTTTCCTGCAAAAATTCCAAGAAAGATGACCGTAAACTGAACATATTCGATAAAAAAGAAATTTTTACCTCCTAGCGAATCTTTTGGGAATCAAAGGAATGTTCTTCTACCTTGAACCGCATGCCACCATTATTCCTCCTCTATCTTGAACGCGTGTGCCTGTGTCTAGCTTGGTTCACCGAGAAAATACTTATTTAAATATATATAAAAATGGGCGGACAATACAAAGGACGCCGTAGGCGCAATGGTTAAGATTTGGATTTGTGGGGAGGTAGTCGAGGTCAAACCCCTCGCCCCCTCCCAAACTAGCGCGTTATTGTTTTAAAGATTCATTTTTGGTTTCATATATGGTGCCGCTCGTTGGGAGCCGGCCACGTGGGCTCGAAGATTCGACCCCCGTGCATAGTTACCTTCGATGTATTGTACGGCTTGAACACATGTGGTAATGGTCTCGTTTACGTGTTGGAGTTTGTTTGTTATAAATTAAACCATAACGGTATGGTTATATCCATGCGTTGTTTCATATGGAATTTTAACCATTATAGATATATATTTTTTCATATATGTCTTGATTTGAATATATGAATTGTATATTTCTATAGTTTTGTTTTTTCAATGTATTTTGTTTTTTAAATGATATTTTAATAATATCTTTTTGTCTTTGTCTTTTATGCGAGGTTGAGGACCAACAAAGGGGTGCCATGTGTCAACCACTGAGGGCTGCCATGTGGGTCCCATGTAGCTTATCGGGGTTCCATGTGACATGTTGTGGGTCCCACTTCCTTGCTCTTAACAAAACTTTGAACTACTCTAACTTTCTTATACGTGCTCGGATTGACACGTCGTTCAAACCATTGCGATCGGGTAATGAGCTCTTCAATTTGAATGCGAGTTTTCCACCTTAATGTCACTTTGATTTTTGAGCTTTCATATGCCCTCTTTGTCTTGTGCATGTCTTTAGAGCCACTTGGATCAACCAACCACCCTAAACTCGAATTTCATGAGCTAACTTACGCTATCACACTTGGGTTAACTATTAGAAGTGATTATGAGATAAGATTACAATTTAGTGTCCAATTTATTTAAGGGATAAATAAATTTGACACACATTTATTCTAATTTAATTAAGAAATAATTAAATCAAAAGCCTCCATGGTAGCCACTTATGGATGTCGTTTCACGGATGCCAATTTCATTGTTTCTTTTGCGAATTTCAATGCTCCCTCTCAAAGAGAAACAAAATCAATTTGTCTTGATCCGGTACCTTTGGAATGTTCTTGCATGTAACACTTCTCTAGTGTTGTTTGCACATGAAACTCTTGCGTGCAACACTTCTCCTAGTGTTTTTCACATTTCAACTCTTGCATGCAACACTATCGAAAGCTCGAATAGGCTCCAAACAACCTGAATCGATATAATGCATCCCACATTATCGGAGTCTTCGACCACCGGGTACCCACCTGTACTTGTCTACTCGACTCTCCGCGCTATTGACATATGCATCCATGAACTTTGCACTCGCTGCCAACTATGATCCGATCTCCAATATCTAACACTTGTCACTCTAATTTACTCGTCTTCTTGAAATATAAAGTCGCATTAATCTAACCGATCCTTCCTACTAATGTTGTACTGTGGGCTCTCGTAGCCAAGTTCGATCCATGAGACACACCATGTCGATGAATCCCGCCCAAATTTCTTCTTGGGATTAATTCGCACATCGCCCCACATCACACCTAGAGGTATAGTCGCATGTACTCCCTCCTCGCCCTTACGGCTTGAAATTCCCCCCTCTTGGAGGCCTTTGCTTGAGTGGACTCTTCTGCTCGCCCTCTCTCGTTTCTCCAATTATGGGTGCTCCACAAACTTCTAAGATCGCTATTACGAGGTTGCATGTTGAGAGATAATTTCTCCTCTCAACCAACAAGTCATTAACCAATCTCCTCAAAGACTTGCATGAATACTAAACCTCAAGAGCATATAGGTTCTTGAATCTTACATCGATCTTCTTCACTTGTCCTATGGCTGTGTGTTTAAAGAAAACTTTTCATTTTCTAAACATTAATTCATAACCACGTTCTTCGAATACCGCTGCGAGAGAAGATTCATACATAGGCTCTGGAACGTGCAAAACATCGCGCTAGTATGATATGGGATCCATTCTCCCTCACGAAGAGGTAACCATACCTATGTCGTAGTGTTATACCTCTCGTCATCTCCAAAATTTATGCTCTATTGGAGGTCCTTCTCCTCCAAGTAATTAAAGAGATATCTATTCCCCATCATATGGAATGAGGCACCACTATCTAAATGCCACATGTATCCCATTACACTACTATCCATGCATGAAATGAGAGTAAAATCATGCTTGAACTGTGGAAGCCAGTAGCTTCACCCATCGCAACTTCATGCTCCTTCTTGCTTTCCTTGTTTTGTGTGCAATTTGTAGCATAGTGCCCATGCTCATGATAGTGAAAACATATGATCTTGGACAAGTCTTTCTTGCTCTGCCTCGCCTTGGAATTTATTTCTCGTGGCCTTCTTTGCCTTCATCGTCAAGGCACAATCTTCCTCCTCATTAATCTTGGATGAGGATCCATCCCTCGTATTCCTCCCTGAATTATTCCCACGCACTAAATAAGACCAATGTTGCTTCCAATCTAGTAACTTCTCCCTCCCATTCACCGAGTTCTCGGTAACTATGCCAACCCCTTGGGAAGGCCTAGAAGTTCTAGGCTCACCAATTCATCATCTACTATGGTCACAAAAACACTTCCAATCTCATCTTCACATTGAGTGAACTTTTCCAAGTATGTTGGTACCGTCTCACCCTCCTTCTTGATTGTCTTGAGCTTCGTCCTTCAACGAAAAAATTCATTTGGTCATCGTTGTTCTAAAATAGATCAGTCAAGGCTTCCGGATTGCATATGGAGTTTCCTTTCCATGGAGACTCGAGACAATGTGATCTCGTACTCCCTATGATAAGATCCTCCTTGCCCTTGCTACCTTCTATTGTCAAGCATCAAGAAGAGCGACGTCTACTTCATCGCAGGTTTGGAAATATCATTATCAATGAATTCTTTCAAATAATTTTCCTCTATAAATGCCTCCATTCTATCTTTCCATAGCAATATAATTCGAACTTCCCTCTAGTGCATATTCCAACCTCAATCCATTGAAACCCATATTGATGCGTCGTCGCTCCAAAGAAAGTATCACACAAGTTTGAATACTTTTCAACACAAACTCAATTTCTTCTCCACTATTGTGATTTATGGAGCTGCGATACGATGTAGAAATTATGCAAAAAATATGTGATACCAATGATTCAATCCGATCATGCAATATACTAGAGCAAGATATCGAATCCTTCTAGAAATTAATTTGCGGAAATTAAACATGATCGCACAATCACACCAAGTAAAATAAAGAAGAAAATAAATCCACAACACATATATTTTTCCGGAAATATTTACTGGTCAAAAACTCCTCTATCTCTATTGTATAATGAACCATGTAATCACAAAACAACATAATGCATTATTCTCACAAAAGTCACGTGTAAAGATATCCCAGATCGTCTCACATGCGCATCCAGTACAAAATCGGCCAACACTTAGCCACAATTTCCCCGCCTCTCGCTCAACCTACCTTGCTTACACAATTCATGTGGAATGAAATCCATATTCTTTAGGAATTTCGGCCTTCTCAGAGCGCACCAACATCATGGGAAATCCTATGGTGTTTTAACTCCATCTCGACGAGCTTTGCTAAAAATACAACTAATAGTTAACTTCCCTTTAACCTTTGTCATCGAATCGGGTCTTCATCGAATCGACATGCATGCAACTATTAATAGTAAATCATCGGTCACTTGACATATCGCTTCATGTGAATTAAATATTATTTAATTCACTTGACCTCTCACTAGTGCAATAATTAGTTACAACTAGCTAAAGGCGTGTTTTAACTCACTTAATTGAGTTCACCGATTTCGCATGCATTAAACTAACACAAGAATCGCAACTTGGACTCTAAAACAAATAGAATCACTCTACATTCCTCACCAACCACCCTCAACTCAAATTTCATGAGATAACCAAGTCTATCACACTCGGGTCAACTATTACAAGTGATTATGAAATAAGATTACAATTTATTGTCAAATTTATTTAAGGGATAAATAATTTTCCACACACATTTATTCTAATTTAATTAAGAAATAATTAAATCAAAAGCCTCCATGGTAGCCATTTTCCGGATTTTGTTCTGGATGCTAATTTCACAGTTTCTTGTTGCAAATTTCAATAGAGAAGACATTATCACCCTCCTCATTTTAATCTAGTGTTAGTCACCATTAAAAGACCCATTATATTTGACATCCCGTAAATATCCATTAGGCATGACCTTATTAGGCATAACCTTTTCTCTAGCCACAAAAAAAGAAATTCAACATGATTTCCTACAAAAAACGGGAGGTAAAATATGAATGGGTAGTAGAATTTGAAAAACATGTGCAAAGGTGCCGTAGAAATGGAAGAAAAACCTTTAAACGAGGGGGTACTAAGCTAGAGGGTAATTGGGCATGCATAGTTGAAATGCATGAGCCCTATAAATAAATGTTCAAATAATTTTATCGTGACAATAACAAGTTATCAAATCTACACCAAGCTAGTGGCACTAATGGAATTAGCAATAGAAAGAGATATCCAACTCAAAGGGGTATTGAATGTGGTAGATCCGAAGAAATTCCCAAAGACTACCCTAAGGCCCCATAGGAAGTTCCTTTAGAATCAAAGAAGAAAAAATGATTTATAACTAAATTTTAATTAATAGGGACCTTAATGTTCAAGAAAAATATGATGAGTAGAATATCTCCAATTAAATAGCTTATTATTGACATAAATACTCCTTGGCTAGAATATTGATCTAGATGAAAAGGTTTCCATCTATTGGAACCTAGGAAGAATCAATATGAGATGGATAAGTTGACAAAGAACTATAAGAGAGGTTGACCGCTAGAGAGTTGTCTTTTATGTCTTCACTAACAAGCTCACTAATGACACCCTCAAGTAGCACATTGTAGAACCTTCTAAATAGGAAAAACTTCTTAATTTATTCACGGTCTCTTTGAAGAAGGATGTACGTACCCTATCCTAGCGCACATATGTGTACCATGTCGGCATGGAAGGGATGTTACATAGCATAATGAATATGATATCATTATATTACCAAATATGGGTAAATTGTGTTCATGAAGCCTCAAGGGTCCCAAATTAAGGATCCAATTACATTGTAATAGTTGTAAATTCTCACCTCTTAGGAGTTTTGTAAATTATATTTCTTCACATATGAATATAATGAGAAGATCAAAATTGTAACTACCTTTGAGAATCCAATAAGTCTTAGGGAGGCCATTATGGATGTAACTTATAAAAGCCTTGAAAATCCTTGTGAAAGGGAATTTTGAAATTTCCAAAATTTCTTTGCAAATTTTAAAAGATATGATATTGAGGGGCTAGTATTTTTTGACCTATTGGAAAATAATATTGAGAAGCTTAGAAGGAAATTGCAAGATTTTTGAATTAGCGTGTATTACAATTTTTCTTCAAACCAATCTAATGTAAACTCACTTGTGTATGCACTTTGTGAGATTCATTACTACTAGCAAATGGATACTTATGTAACCCTAGATAGCATTTTCTCGATTTTTCCATTTTCTCATTGTCATTTCCTTCTTCAATGAGTACTAATTAGAAAAAATAATGACCATAATTTACTTGCTCTATTTAGCTAGGAATTTAGTGACAATGAATCAACTAATTATTTCTGATTTAGCAATTGTTTTGTTTAATCCCTCATTTCTTTGTGTCCTCATTTCCCTCTTTTTAGTATATTGTTATCTTAAAGTAGTATCATTTTTTTTCAAGTAGATAGTTGTTAGGTTAATCATATATTTTCAACTATCATGATCCCTCATTATCCATAGAACAAACAAATAAAGTGGCATGGTTTCAGGACAAAATATCTATGGGTGTCTCATTTAAAATTGTAGTGAGGTCTGATTAGAGACTCATACCAATGAGAAAAACCTTGTCATTTTTGTTGGATCATTTATTCGCATAAAAACGATTCATATTGCATCGAAATTGATGGCTTATGCTTCTAGTCTTACAAATCTCCCTTATGTTGGCCATTAGTCACAACATGAACCTCCTTGTTGCTTGTTTAGAAAATGATATTAGAATCAAAGAATATGTAGTTTTTTAGCTGAGAGGTTGGATTGGAGTAGAAATTTGGAGATCATGAAGACCCATAAAATGACTCAAGGAAAAAACTCGGCAAATAGACGCCGAGTTCAAATGCTATCAATCATTAGAGAAATTTTGAGGTAAAAAATGGGCCTCAAAACAAAAATTCACAATAAAAAATTAACTTTATAAGAACCAATAAGATTCAATATGATGATGTGAAAACCATGGGGGATGATTAACCATTTTTTGGAGTAAAAATGTAAAAAATATAAAATAATAAATAAATAAATAAATATACTTCCTTTTTAATCTCATGTTTTTCAACTTATATCCCTACGATTTTTACTCAAATTTTGAGCGAGATTACTCGTTGGATGCGGAATTTATTTTTTCATCCAAAGAGTACATATTTTGCATAATTTTGGTGGACCCTAGTACACTAAAACGTGAAAAAACATGAATTTACATGAATTTGAAATACATGAAAAAACGTGATTGTGATTGCAATCACATTTTTTTCATGCATTTCACATTTTTCATGTAGTAGGGTCCATCAAAAAGTATACGCAACATGGGTACTTTGTTGGATGAAAAATTAAAGTCCGAGGCCAATAGCGCTCTCACTATAAATTTGAGTAAAATTGTGTGGAGATAAGTTGAAAAATATTAGTTGAAACACTGAGTCCCTCCAAAAGTTTGATGAAGTAATCTAAGCTTCTTTTATTATTTTATAATATTCCTTAGGAGGCTAATTTTAGACCTCAAAATTTCTCTAGTGTATTCATAATAGACAAAAAAGAATTCCCTTAGGAAATTATTACTCAGAGAAAACTCAACTATAAGGTGTGATTTTTATGGTCACTTTTCCTGCGTATGGAAAAAATGTGAGAAAGTACAAAGAAAGAGGTACTCTCTATGGAGTTACCAAAGTGTTTTGGCCTATTTGGTTTCTAAAGAACTTAATCACTCTCTCTCGTGTGATCCCACTCCCAATTTATTTTCACAATTATGGAACAAAACACCGGAACCCTTACTCCTCTTAACACTTAATATATAACATAGTTTGATAGCCAACTAGGGGTGAGGTTTCAATCCCTCAATCCTTAGCTAGACTTACGAGTTTGAGCTTTCTAGAGTCTTGTTCAAAGAACACGTGGATGGCCCCATATGATTGAGTAATGAGGGATAATTTCACATCCACTCATATCATGGTGTTCAATATGATGGTTCAAGATGTGAGAGCCATAAATTTTTTCATACAAACTTTGTTTCACATGATTCTTGAATTATTGGAAATATATATAGTGCACAATAAAATCGAGAGATCCTACTTATGTGAGAGTTTAACGATCCCAAAAAAATTCATTTAATTCCTCAAACACTAACTCCACAAACTAGGACCCTTTAGTAAAAGTGAACTAGTAAGCTCATTCCTCTCCTTTTTTCCATTATAAAGCATCGAGATAGATGAAAAAATAAAATAATGATAAAATTTGGATCAATAGGATGGATTGGTGAATGATGTATGGATGCAACCAATTTGGTTGGTTGGGATGGCTAAAAATCCAGCCCCTCTCCCAACATACCCTTTGACTCCATCTGGCTGTGGGGATAACACTATAAAAACTTCTATGTTTCCCTAGGGTCCAACTTACAATGGCTATAAATATCTATGTCACGGTTCCAACACTCTCATCTAATAGAGGACTATAGGTAGGGGTTAGGCCCTTTCTTAGAAGGACGAGGACCTAGTTTTAGGTCACACCTAACATTATCTCTATCTTTTTTCACACGCCTAACTCGGTCCCTAGAATTCTCCAATGTTAAAGTAGTTGACGTGGAGAAATAAAATGAAAATTTCCCATACTTTAATAAGGAAATAAAATGGCACCTCCTTATTATTACATGGGGGTTTATTAAATACCATAAAACCGCTTGTCCATCTAATGGTCTAGAATTGGGTGGAAGGTGCACTAATCTATATAGATGCATTTATTGTTCAGTTAGTGGTTGTAAATAGTTACATGGGTCAATAAATAATGTCATTAGTTATTTCTTGGTGATTTTAAGCCTGTAAATTGTTATTTATATAAACCAATTCTATAATATTCAACCATTCTAGTCATATAACCAAAAATATTAGCTAAGAAGCTCTTTGAACTTGCAATAGATCATACAATTGTATCTAAAAATGTGGCTAGAGACAATAATGAGGGCTCTCGTGTTTGCTATGTTATGTATGAGCATCATTATAGAGAACTTAGACTTGTTTTTTTGGTGGTTTTTTCGGATGGCTATGTCCCCTTTGAGGTGATGTTTTTTTTAGGTTTTTAGTGGGATCCATATAAATTAGGTTTACTATAATTCAATAATGTAAAACACAATTTTAAAAGAAAATAATCTAAAATAGGTATTGGGGAAAATAAATTCCTTTCCTCAAAAAAAAGAGTTAGGGCTTTTATTAGTTTTTTAATTTTTTAAAAAATTAGGATCAATAAAACTTGAATGTGTTCTCAATAACACGTGCGCTATTAAAAACACATGCATGTTTTTAGAAGCATGTACACATTCCTGTGAATTGCCTTGTAGCACCTGATTTGGCCTGCTGAGATGATGGTTTAGGGGCCACCAAAAAGTAACGCTTAAGAACATGTTCATGTTCTTCCATGAGTACATTTATGATGGTCCCATTTCCACTTTTGAGAGCCATCAATATCTTGTGGGAACCTTCAACCATTTGAGGTTTAACTACAATTGCAAATATATTTGTTAGTATTAGAAGGAGAAAAAAATATAATAAAATCATTCCATCCATCTATAAAGCTTGCAAATTCAAAAATAAGACAAAATAATATGTTAGCCTCACTCTCATGTGAGTAAAACAATTATAAATCCAAAAATATAAATTAATTAATTAAATCTTGAGAAAATTAGGAATTTCTATGCCTAATTTTCAAGATCAGTTGATTCCTCTTAATTAGGAGTTAGTTTAAGCCTACCTAACTTGCCTCTAGATTAGTGTGTGGTTGAGATATTTTCTCAACCAAGTTGTCCAAGATAGATGCACTATCTTGAGACATCTTCATCATCTATTTATTTGTATTATAACATTATTTTAATAAAAAAATAATATGTGAGGTATAGAAAAGGTCATGTGGCCTTTTTTCGCTAGTTCTATGTCTCGAGGTATTTTTTATGAGTGTTTTATGAGTTGATTAATTTTATACATATGGTATCAAAGTTAATGGAGATCTTGGATTTAGAGCTGGAAGATGGAAGCCCGCAACTTCGGAATAGAATTCTCTTAAAAGATTGATTTAGCATCATTATTGTAGGTGCGTAGGTATCAAAGTGGTTGATTGGTCAATGCGATTACCCTCACAATCATTTAAGTGACGCGCAGAAAAATAAAGTGGAGTCTCGGGTTGGGGAAGCCATAGACACGCTAATACATTAAATTCCAACAACCATACAATTTTCGCATTGAAATTGAATGGACGAAGGGTTTTATATAAGGCTCACAAGCCTATAGAAGTTGGGGCCACTCCGATACGAGCGTATTGACGGACAGAAGAGCTTTCGAGATCCGAACACATTGTGTAGGTTCTCTCAGCCGCATTCCATCCAAAATTTCGTCGGCTATATACCACCAACGAGAGGAGTTCCATTCCGCGAGTAGAGAATACAAGATCATTGAGCAATAATATCGAGTCCGCGGAGTGACACGAACACAATCGTGACAACTCCTTGAGGTGAGAAGCGGGCCAACATCTCTCGGAGCCATGGCACCGCGCTACGTTATTACACAGCCCCTTTCTCAAGGAAAGGATGCCGTGAAGACACTTTCATGAAGGATGCCAAAGGGCCTTTGTTGACTCAACGAGTCTTTGAGATTGAAGAGGAACAATATTCAACACACTAAATGTCCAGCTTTGCATCTCATATTTGGTTGATCTATGAGGTATTATACGTCTAAGTATTTGTTTGAGAATTATACTTTGGTTGTCAACTAGTATTTGATTCCGATGCCTCCACCATTTGTTGTCGTATCATCGACGGATTTGGAAACAATTGCAAGATTTGACCCCTGGACAAGCCCTGAGTTTATCATCCACACATCGAATTGCTCGTGATTCATGGTGTGAAGCTAATTTCATGAGTCATGGTGACTCCGGATTGTGCTCCGTGCAAATCCGAGTGAGTTTCCGGTGTTACGTAAACATGGAGGGCTTGACGGAGAGGAAGTGTGGATGTGTAAGCGTGGTTTTTAGAAGTGTGGAATTGTGAGACCTCATAAGATGCTCACTTTTCCAAAATTTATTGCCGCGCCATGAACCTCTGCGGTGGAGGATCTCGCGAACTTGTGTTTTTGATAATAGTGTTGCAATTGAGCGAAGTTTTCTTCGATGTGGAGAATCAAAGTGAGCCCAGTGGATTGTTGAGAAGAGATGTTTGAAGGCTTGTCATTTTTTGGTGGATCGAATCAGATCAAGCCTCATCATCATCGTCCTTCCTCCTTCGAAAGAGAAGGCCACATCATCTTGGAGTAGTCCACAACTCGGCTTGTAAAATCGATCCCGGTTCCTTGAGTGCCCACGAGAACCACGGTGTTACATGTATGCTCGTGGAAGCATGGAGTTCGACTCATCGAGGTTTGTATTCATGTTTCCATAAATGTGGTGTATGTAGATGTGTGAAGGTCAATTCGGGATCTGAATTAGATCATGTTGATAATGTGTTGAATTTTTGAGCTACGGGAGGAATTGAGCCGTTGAACTCTTGATTTGACCTAGGCTAGCATTGTGGAAGAATCGGGTGAAAAGTGTTTTGAATACAATGTTGAAGAATTATGCGTGCGAAAGATCTTTCCGAGCATACCGGTGTAGTGTGAGATTGTTGAAGTGAATGGAAATCGAAACCGATCTACGTGACATTAGTAAAAGTAACAAAGAACTAAAGCATGGTGAGTTTGTTCGTGTCGGGTCCCGTCCATTTGAATGGAAATCCACGTGTTTTTACTTTGAAACAATATCTACAATACTAGCTTACATGGGAACTAGCCTTTGACCCTTAGATTACAACATGGTGTCGCAGAACCATACGTCGTGGTACGCGTCCGATGCCTTTTAAATCCGGGCGGTATTGAAGGTGAAATATTGATCGAGGAATACCCTAAGGAGCATAATGTGAATGTGAAACCTATATGTAGACGATGTTGGAACAAGAAATTACAAGGATGAATAAGCTACACGATGAAGCGGGTCGATAAGAAATTGAGCTGCAAACACCGGGTTTACAATAATTACTTGTGAAAGAGATACATAATAGAGCATTGAAGAGTGCGTATTGATATATAAATATCACATAGAATTTTGTTGAAACAAAGTGGAAATTGTAGCGTGGATCATGACATGGAACTGTATGTGGACTTGTGTGAGGAGCCGATAAGCGTATTTTTGTTTCTCGAGATAGCTATGTAGTCTACGCACGTGGAATATTGATTCTTCATGTATTTTTATTAGCTAGGTACTAGTATCATTATAGTTTTGATCCTTTTCATGCTATTAGTTGCATTTTTCTAGTTTAAGTGCAACTAGAAGATCATATTCTCCATAGCCATTCTTTTCAAAATAGATTTTTCGTTAATGATTATCACATGGTGATTTGGAGGAATTAAATTGGAAGATGTACTGATATGATTAGCATATTAATTTTCCAAAATTAGCCAACAAATATGATAGAAGGTGTGCAATATTGTGATCACATATGAGGGATATACAACACTCATTAGCGCAATAATTTTCTTGAAATATGAAGGCTCTAAAAGTGAGGGGGATTCATCCTATTCACTGGAATCACTTTTCTAATTTTAGTTGATTCAAGAAGGTATGATCATTGAAATCAAATATGAACAAACTTTCATTTAAAGGAGGCCACATAATGTTTAGAAGGGAATATTTTTAGAAGGAGAAGTTATTATTCAAAGTAATGTTTTAATTTGAGAGAGGTTGAGTCAATCCATCGAGTTTTTGAAGACAAGAAGTTTTCACAATCTGTGTTTGAGAAGATTCAATGAAGAAGTTGTAAAGAAGAAAGGCTGATGTACCTTCAAACTTAATAAAATCATATTTTTTTTTGGTGATCGAGTCCTAGATCCTCCTAAAATTGAATAAGGGGATCTTAGGTACATCGTGTATAGTGAATGCATGTGCATGACTATGCGCCACATCTTTTGTACACTCTCTTTTGTAATATGGTACACAAAAAATTAAACAACTACATGCATGTAAAGCAAGCTTAAGTATACAAGTCATCAAACTTAAGTAATATAGATCCTCTAATAAAGCTTAAGTACACAAGCACAAACAATCACATGCATTTGTGGAACACATCATAAAGTTGATAAAGAGGTATTATACAACCACATTCCACATCATTCAATCAAATAATTCGAGTTAAATACGCTACAATCAAGCATTCCAAGACAATACGACATCAACAACACTTTTTGTATCACTTGTAGATAAAATTTTTTATAGCTCGAGTTGAATTGTATGGGTGAATTCTTAGTTGAAACCAACACCCAAGTTTGAATTGATAAGGTGGTCAACCTAATAAAATTAATTCAAGTAAGTCTTAAATTGAGTCATATTATTTGAACTTGTCATTTGTATCTTGGGTGCATTTTCGACAGTGTTCAACACCCTTCCTTTTGAAATAAGCACAATCAAGTGAGTACATTCAAGGAAGTATAAAGTGCTATTGAAGCCATCAAGCAAGTTCAAGCAATCGATCGTAATAAAGAAAGCATGAGTTCAAGAGATCAATAAAGAAGGCTATAAAACTCAAACAAGTGTTGAAATCAAGCGCAAGTGAGCCATTACAATCGAGTGTTCCATTCAAGCAACAAATCAAGCGAACATGCCATTCAAGCAACAAAGCAAGCGAATGTGTCATTCAAATCAAATGAGCAAATTCAATCCAACAAGTCCAAATCAAGTGAGAAAGTTCAAGACAGGCGAGCCTGAATTCAAATGAGCGAGTTCACATGGTGAAACACATCCAGCTATTATAAGTTCTTCACAAGTTGATCCTATTAAGTGTTGTGAAACCAGATCCAAAAATAGAAGAAAAGAGATATCAATGCCTTAGAAATAAGCCACTTCGAGGGGGAAACCTCCAATACATTACATGAATGAACAATTCTTGGATGATACAAATTACAAAACCTCCTTTCTATATATAGGAGTCCATGGGGCCACAATGTAATCCTAGTGGGTGACAATGTAATCCTAGCCGACCTAACAGTAATAGTTTAAGGGCACAATAATAACAATATGGGGGTTACAAGGGTACAATAATAACAATAAGGGGGTTACAATAACAACAATAAGGGACTATACTAGTAATATAGGGACCTAACATGCCCCTCTCCTTCAAAAAAAGTGTTGTCCTCAATGCTTGAGTAGCTCACGGGTGCTTCTATATAAAATTTTCATCCTCCCATGTAGAATCTTCAAAGTGGGTAAGTTCTTCCACTTGATGAGATACTCGAAATTGATCGATTCTAGTATCGATCGAGTTCTTATTTCCATGGTTGCTTCAGGTTCCAATATGATTTTTTTCCCCATCAAGTTTTGGCAATATTGTTTGAGCTGGAAGATTTTCACCTATAACCTTCTTTAAGCATGAAACATGGAAAACTAGATGCACTCGTGAAGAAGTAGGAAGCTCCAACTTGTATGCCATAGTACCAATATTTTTCAACACCTTGTCAGGACCATAGTACTTTGGCGATAATTTATTATCCTTCTTAGCTTGCTTGAGGGACATTTTTTTGTATGGTTGTAGCTATAAAAATACCTAGTCTCCTACATCAAAACTTCTCTCACTACGATGTTGATCTGCCTGTTTTTTCATTCGATTTTGTGCCAAATTCAGGTTATCCTTTAAGAGTTGGAGAACTTCTTGCTGATGCTCGATGTGATCTTCCACTGCTTGAACCTTCGAATTTTCCCTTAAAGATGATGTGATCGATGGTGGATGATATCCATAAAGAGCCATAAATGGGGTCATTTTTGCTGCAGTATGGAAGGAAGTGTTATACCACCATTCAGCGAGAGGTAACCACTTGACCCATTGTGTTTGTTTATCAGATACAAAACAACAAAGATATCCTTCCAAACATTTATTTACTATCTCGGTTTGACCATCAGATTGAGGATGATAAGATGAGCTATGAGCTAATTGAGTACCCAAACAAGAAAATAACTCCATCCAAAAATTTCCAGTAAAAATGGGATCTCTGTCGCTCACAATAACCCTTGGCTTTCCATGTAGCTTTTGAATTGTGTCCATAAATGTAGTAGCAACTCTACTTGCTTTAAATGGATGAGATAATGCACAAAAGTGTGCATACTTGGTAAGTCTATCAACTACCACCATGATGACACTCTTTCCTTCGAACTTAGGTAAACCTGTGATAAAATCCATTGAAATCTCCTCCCAACGTTGACTTGGAATGGATAAACGTTGTAGAAGTCCCGGGGTCTTAATTGTTTCCACTTTATTCTGCTGGCAAACCAAACATTCAGCCACAAAATTTTGAATGTCAGATTTAAGGCCATCCCAAAAAAAATCTTTCTTCACCCTGTGGTAAGTTTTTAAAAATCCTGAGTGTCCTCCTAAAGGAGAAGTGTGCAATTCCAGAAGAATATTTTGTTTTAGTTAGGAATTCTTACAAAGATATAAGCGATCTTTGTACCATAAGGAATCATTTTTCCAACTAAATGTATCAGATGTACTAGGATCTTGCTGCAACTTTTAAATGAGTGTCCATACATCTTTGTCCTTCTTCCATTCATCTCTTGCTTCGGTTATCCAATCTGGTTGGATAATAGAAATGGCACAAAGAAATGCTTCCACCTCTTCATTCTTTGTTGAGAGTGCATCTGCAACAACATTAAGCTTTCCTTTTTTGTAGATTATTTCAAAGTCATAACCCAACATCTTTGTGACCCATTTTTTGCTGCTCTTCTGAAGATAGTCTTTGTTCCAAAAAGTGTTTAAGACTATCATGATCAGTTTTTACCTTGAAGTGTCTTCCCATTAGGTAAGTTCACCATTTCTTTAGTGCATGCGGTATTGCTAACATTTCCTTCTCATAAATAGCTTTCTGTAAATACTTTCCTTTGATTGGACGACTTTCAAAAGAAATGGGTCTTCCTTCTGGCATTAAACAACACCAATTCCATTTCCTGAGGCATCACATTCCACAATAAAGGTTTTTGTGAAGTCTGGCATAGCTAAGACCGGTGCTAGGCACATTGCCTCTTTAAGATGTTCAAAGGCCTTAGTTGCTTCAAGATTCCATGAAAATGCATCTTTCTTCAATAATGTTGTTAGAGGTGCTGCTATTCTCCCATAATTCTTAACAAACTTGCGATAATACCCTGTTAACATGAGAAATTTGCGCAACTGCTTTATGGTCGTGGGGACTTTCCATTCCTTAATGGCTTTAATTTTGTTAGGGTCTACCTTAACACCCTCGTGAGATACAATATGACCCGGATATTCCACCTCTTGTACTCCAAAGAAACATTTGGATGTTTTTGCATATAATTGTTTCTCCTGCAATAGTTTGAGCACCCTGTCAACATGTTCAACATGATCCTTCCAAGACCTGTTGTAGATTAGTATATCATAAAAAAATACTAGCACAAATTTTCCAAGGAAGGGTTTGAAAATGGAATTCATCAGCCCTTGAAATGTAGAAGGTGCATTGGTAAGGCCAAAAGACATGACCAAAAATTCATAATGACCCTCATGAGTTCGAAATGCTGTTTTTGGAATATCTTCAGTCTTCATTCTAATTTGATGATATCCTGAACAAAGATCCAACTTAGTAAAATAAATTGCTCCATGTAATTCATCCAATAATTCATCAATCATAGGAATGGGAAATTTATCTTTAATGGTGAGCTTATTGAGCTCCCTATAATCTAGACACATGCGCCATGATCCATCCTTCTTGTGTACCAATACTATAGGAGTAGAGAAAGAACTTTGACTAGGTTGAATTATACCCGCCTCTAACATTTCTGCAATCATACGTTCAATTTCGCTCTTTTGGAAGTAAGGATATCTATAAGGCCTGATGTTTGGAGGAACAATTCCTGGAATCAAATGAATAGCATGATCATGATCGCGAATAGGTGGGAGTCCTTTGGGAGTTTCAAACACCTTGGAATGATTGTCCAAGACTTGTTGGAGATCTGCAGAAATAGATGATTTTGATGTTGGAACTTCTAGTGAGCATAATTGTGCAATTACGGCTCGTTGTTCTTTCTTTAGAAGCTTTGTCATGACATTAGAGCTTATTATCCTTCCTGGCTTCCCTTCAATACCCCGTAATTCGACTTCCTTTCCTTCTGAAAAAAATTTCAAGAAAATTTCTTGAAAATTAAAAGCTACCGTCCCCAAAGATTGTAACCATTGTACTCCTGGTACAACATCAGCACCTCCCATAGGAATGGAAAGCATTGGACTATTCAATACATATTCCCCCATGGTTAGCTTGATATTATGGCATTTTCCAGAGCAATTTATGGTTCCTCCATTTGCAACCATCACTTGACATTCTGGTGCTGGGTATAGGAAACAATTTAATTCCTTGGCTACCTTACAATGAATAAAATTATGGGTGCTACCTGAATCAATCAAAACTATCACATTTTTCTTCTTGATATGTCCTTCTATCTTGAAAGTTTGAGGAGTGGTAATTCCTGCCAGTGCATTACACGATATGGTCGGATTCATTTCTTCCTCTTCTAGGGGTGGTTCCTGGTGTATATCATCTTCTTGTTCATTTTCTTCTTCTTCTTCACAATCTATGTAAAATAATTTCTTCTCAGCACACTTATGACCTTTAGTGTATTTGCTATCACAACTGTAGCAAAGCCCTTTTGCTCTTTTTTCTTCCAATTGTTATGGTGTCAACCTTGTAGGTTGTGGAAATCTAGGCGTAGCAACACTTCCTTCTTTATAGAATTGAGTGGTAGGCTTCCTTGTCGCCATTATTTTACATTCAACTTTTCTTGCCAACCTGAATGCCTTCTCCAATGAATCCGGTTCCAAAACACGAACTTCATGTTGGATGTTATCCTTTAAAGTTCCTATGAAGAGATTGATCTTGTGTTCCTCTAGAATGTCAGTTACCCTTATATTCAATTTTTGGAAGTCCTCAATGTGTTGCCCCACTAAACCCTTTTGTTTGAGATTTATCAATTGGCTAAAGAAGGTGTTTCTCTTTGTATCCTCATAATGTGCTATCATTTTCTCCGTAAAAATTGACCAAGTGACAATTTTTTTACGGGAGCAAAGCCATCGATACCATACAAATGTATTTTGTTCTAAATGTAAAGTTGAAATGCGTACCTTTGTGTGTTTTGCACGTTATGGAGATCAAAATATTGCTCCATCTGTAGTATCCATGTTACAGGATCCTTTCCATCAAACTTCCTCATATCCATTTTTGGAATATAGTGGTTCTTCCCGCCAACATTAGAGTTTATGAAATCACGATTAACATTTATTTTGTTCTCATCATGAGTTTCCTCTACTATCTTTTCACCATTAGGAAACATTTCTTGTATCAACTTTGTCAAACCTTCCATGTTTTCTTTTAGATCATTCTTCATATTTTTCATTTTAGCTTCCATGTCATCCATCTTAGATTCCATGCCAGCTTCCATGCCATCTATCTTAGATTCCACGTCTTTCTTCAAACCATCCATATTATTCTTAAAAACATCCATCTCACTTCCACGCCTTTCTTCAAAACTTCCATTTCATTTTTTGCTACTTTTTGTGAGAGCAAAATTTGGTGCACTTGCTCTTGTAATTTTGATACATCATGTTGCAATTCTTCATCTTCATGAGCCATAGTAGAGCCTTCTGAAGGCTTAATGGGTGTTGAATTATTTTTACGGGGAATTTTTTAGAACCTAGTACTGATATCTATTCTACAATATGCCCTTGTAATCAATTCAAATTGATTCTTCAAACAAGACTTATGCAATTCGGAAAAAAATACACACCTTTTTCTTGATTTTGAGGAGCTCGATATTGAAATTGGATTATCTCTGTGATTTTAGCTCTTCAATATCTGAAATTGGGCACTGAGGTAGCCTTTTGAATTATATTTTGAATGCCACAGCTTTGACTTGATTTGGATTCTCCAAGGCAAAGTTACGTCCAATCTCCCACAATGACCTATTTATGGACTGGTTCGGTAGAATGAACTTGTACGACTTTCCACGTGTCACTATTTCATATTTTAGCTCTTAAATGGATAGAAAAGAAACTACAGTCCATTTACTTGTGACCAATTTTTACATCACTCCAATCCGATGCTCAGAGATAGAGTTATGAATATTTGCCCACGATCACCTCTTTGAGATGAAATTGAGGAGCCTGAACAAGCACTACCTTCCACAGATCATATCTCTGAAAATATTGTGAACCAAGCTCTGAAATTTTTTGATGATTTTCCTCAGGATTTCAACTTCGTGCCCTAAAAAATTTAGATTCTGAACCTTCGTAGAAAAAACGTTATAGCGCAAATGCCACGATGACCTTTTTAGATTAAATTGAGGAGCCTGCAAAAAGACCTAACTTCCACAGATCATATCTTCGAAAATATTGCAAACCAAGCTCTGAAATTTTTTGATGATGTTCCTCAGGATTTTAGCTTCACACCCTCAAAATTTCAGCTTCTGAAACTTCGTAGAAAAAAACTTGTGGCGAAAATTCCACGATGACATGTTTGGAGCAGCAAAAACCTAGAATCCAAAGGCTCCGATACCAAATGTTGTGTAACCAGCTCCAAAAATAGAAGAAAAGAGATATCAATGCCTTAGAAATAAGCCACTTCAAGGGGGAAACCTCCAATACATTACATTAATGAACAATTCTTGGTTGATACAAATTACAAAACCTCCTTTCTATATATAGGAGTCCACGGGGCCATAATGTAATCCTAGTGGGGCCACAATGTAATCCTAGCCGACCTAACAATAATAATTTAAGGGCACAATAATAACAATATGGGGTTTACAAGGGTACAATAATAACAATAAGGGGTTTACACTAACAACAATAAGGGACTATACTAGTAATATAGGGACCTAAAAAAATGAAGACCTTCCATCGCCATAGAGTAAAATACATCTCTCAACATGAAAAATGGCTGCTACAAGATCCTACAAGCACTTCCACAAGAGATAGATAGAGTGGTACAAGAGGCAAACAAATTGCTACGAGAAGTTGGATTTTTTCCCATAACAAACAAAAAATCCTTGAATGACTTTAAAAGGCAAGGGGATCTTCAAAAGTAATGTAAGTCTACGATCCTTCCCACTCACATTTGGAAAAAAATTCAATTTATCTCGGTTATCCAAGGGGATTTTATATATTACACAATCTGAATTAAAAAAATTAAAGCAATGGGGTGCTTTGATTGTTTTCAAGAACACAATTTGAAAAATGTTGATGAAATTGCTGGGATGATTAGTTAATAGTATTCTCTTTTCCTATCCTTGGAAAAGAAAAAAAATGTGCATATTTTCTCCGCGCAGAATTCCTATTGCAGAGGAAACCCTAAACTCATGTAGCAGTAGAGACCCAAATAGAGTTGAAGAGGAAGAGATAAAGAAAGAAATTAAATTAGAAACAAAAGTAGAAATATAAAAAAAGATAGAGGTAGAAGCGAGAGGTAAAAACATAGTTATCGAAAGAAAAAAAACGAGAGACAAAAATTGCCAAAATAGAGTTGGTTGAGCTTCACTTCGTGAATCATAGGTTCAAACATCCTTTCCAGTTGGGACTACAAGAACATCAATTCCATGAAGAAGAAACAAGATAATGGAATGAATTTGAGGAAAATATAGGCTTTTCATCTCCGTAGGGGTATCTACAACGAGCACAACATGGGATGTCGTAGAAACCATCGGGGAAAATGAATGAATAAAATAAAGTAAAAGAAGATGAATAGGTTGCTCAAAGGATGAGAAACAATTTTAGTAGGGGGTATGATGGGCCTCCAAATCAGGTACAAATGAAGGCCATCTAACCTTTCCTAGGTACATTAAACCTCTCCTTCGCACTTAATAATGTATTTCTCAACTTTAATAAGTTCGTAGGAAGGTTAGGATTGATTACCATATCTTGTGTGTCTAATGTGTTTATTGTGTAGAATATTGAGAATATTTGGTACATATCACTGGGAATCCAATCAAGAGAAAAATATGGGGCTTGTCCCTCAATTGAAGGATAGCCAAAATTCCACTAGCTCAAGCTCATTGTCACTTCCAGTAGGTTTGTAAATTAATTAGGGGAACCAAATATTATTTTCTAGGGTTTTGGAGGGAAGAAATAGATCAAGAGTTCATAAATTTTGCTCAAAGTTCAAAGTTACATGATTGGATTGAAACTAGGATAGTTGCGTAGATCTCGTCTTCCGATTCATGCACCGTGAACGGTTCAAAAAATTGATGTCGTATGAGGAAGATATTGCGTTATGATCGAATATAGCGTGAATCCATCAATAGATGAATTGCGCGAGTGGAATGGGCGGTAAGATCAAATTGTAGAACGAAGTGAACGCAGACGGCAAGCTAGGATGGATGGACGAGCGTACATCGCATCGACAGATTGTTATGTTTACCATTCATTCATCGCAAGTTAAGATATATATCTTGTGATGCGATTGAGACGAGACATGTGTCGGGTGGAGTGATCTGTGCGCATATCGCACATCGGTGGAGTTCAAGTTTATTGTTAAGTCATTGCGGGTTATGTTATTTATGTTGCGATGTGATGGCGTGACCACGTGTCAACATCTGCGCACTTCAGTAGGATTTAGGATTTATCATTAGTAGCGACATGTTAAATATGTGAGAGGTCAAAGTGTGATAGAAGGTTAAAATTGTGATGTTGCGATGCGGAAACTCATCGTAACTTCTCGCCGACGATCGAATTGTTTAAAATTGTTAAGGGTATGATTTATAATTAGCGACATGCGATTGTGAAATCATATGTCTTCTCGAGTCTGCGATGAGCCTATAATATGATTACGATTTGTTTTGAAACTACAAATATATGTTAAAGGATTCCGCATATGAGCTTCGACTATATACGTGGGTCCATAACCCATATTTCCATGGTATATGGTAAACTACAGTTTAAATCCGAGATTCCGCTAACGGAAAAAGACACGAATGGTTGGGGGTGCGCATGTGGCCTACCACCCTAACCGTAACATTTAATGCATGGCTTAATAGGCGAAGCGGATAGGGGCATGCCAAATTTTGCGGTCAACCCTAATTTAACTCCGAGCTAAGTAGAGTTCTCCACATTTAGTGGAGTTTTCCTAGGAGATATTGGGAAAAAGTGTAGGAGGCTCAATTTTCGACCATTCCGAGTGAATGAAGAGTCATTATTGACTAATTGGAGAATTTTGAAGCCATTGGTGTAGAGAAAACACCATTACAACACTGTAACTGCATGTAATAACAAAATTTTGAGCATAATGAAAGATGGACAAGCCATTGGGAGCTAGACCAACAGATGTAGCCCGGGAGGTGTGAAAGCTGCTTCATCATTCCCGCTATGTAAATTCATGTGGTGACTTATTTCTCGTTTTTACATCGACATGTTCAGAGTGTTATTTAGACTTATTTTTATGCTTTTAGTTCACTAAAGTTCATCCATAATTCATGGAAAAACTCCTTAATCCTTATGCAAACTAATGAACCAATTATGCACATGTTTTTAAAATTGAAAGACATCTTAGCACAACAAAACTAATACGATCATTTCGGATCAGATGGTATTAGAGCTAGATTTTTTCTCGGTGTTGTTTAGTGCAAAGAATTGTTTAACTGATTACAAGTTTTAGATGCTTACAAGGCTCAAGATCAAAAGGGAAGAAGCGTATTGGTGGAAGCAAGAGGGTCTCAAAAGGAGCCAAAGCAAAGGAGAGCAATATTGCCACAATATCCACCACCTAGTTCACCTCCTAAAGCAAGCTAAGCTCCATTAAGCATGTCTCATAAGGAAGGAGATGTTCATGAAGAAGTTGACCCTAAGGAAGAAGAAAGAGTGTTTAGGAAAGCATTTCTTGACATGACTGAGATGGTTAGAATTATTTATCAAGAAAGGAATGAGAGGCTGCAAGGAGAAGGATCTAAACTCCAAAAGTAAGGACAAGGATCTTCAAGAGGTCAACATGATGAAGACAAGTCAAAGAAGGGGAAATGGAGGAAATGGAGGCAATGGAGAGCCACCATCTTCACCCTCATCATCATCATCATCATCTTCTACCTCTTCTTTAGTACATCGACCACACAAGTCCAAGAGCACCTTGGTAAATATCCTTTATTAAAACTTGATGTGAAGTTTGAATTGCCAATATTTAATGGTGATGTAAATGCAATCAAGCTAGATAATTGGATTCGACAATTGGAGGTCTATTTAAGAATACATAACCTTCAAGATGATGATACAAAAATTCAATTAGCTTCTTTGAGAATGGAATATGCAACACTTGATTGGTGAGGAAGCCAAGACATAGGAGCAAATCAAGAAACATGGTGAGATTATCCTATCATGAGTCAGAATTTTATTGCTGCTATTAAACAAAAAATTTTATCCATTAGCTCATATGCAAAAATCCATCATGAACTCGCGGAACTTTAGGCAATTAAAGGGACAAAATGTGCAAGAATACACCCAGGGAATTTAGGAGAAGAGCTCTTTTATTAGGGGTGTATTTGCAGAGCCAAGACACTTTGCTAAAGTACATAGGAGGCTTACATAGCTACCTAAAACATACTATTCTCATGTTTAACCCCACTAGTCTAGATGAAGTTTGTGTTTAGACCACACATCTAGAAGCTAGAGGGAAAGAACATTCTTGAAGAGGGTAGGAAGAAACATTTTAAGGGTAAAGCCAAGGAGAAAACCCAAAAAAGGTAAAAAAAAGAATGCATCTATTAAGAAAAGAGGGAGAAAAAAGTGACTTGTAAACATTGTTCAAAAGAAGGCCATTATGAAACTCATTGTTGGAAATTACATCCCGAATTGAGGCAAAAGAAACCCAATAACAAAGGGAAACATAAAATCGTTGCTATAACCGAACATGAATTAGGGTCGATTCGATTGATGAGACTAAAATTACAGCCATGGGATTGAGGAACATGAAGGGAAAATAAATTGAAACTAAACCCGGTACAGATACATCAAACTCGTCACATAAACACTCCAAATTAAGAAGAACGAATAAAATTGTTTCATGTGAGGGTCATATCCAAGCGAACCAAGATTGACACAACTGTTTGATAGTGGGTCACAAGAAAAAATTAATATCTGAATATTTAGTTAAAAACCTTAACCTTGAGACCATACCACATCCAAAAACCATATCCATCGAGGTTGGATTTGTAAGGATGCAAATCTACGGGTTACAAGGAAATGTATATTGAGGTTTGCAATCACTACAAGATTTGTTGACACGAGTTGAATTAGATGTGGTTCCGCTTGACATAATTGGTATTGTATTAGAGTCCTTACTTGTATGATAGGAAAGCGATCTTCTATCGCCATGAGAACAAGTATCATTTATTCAAACATGGAAAGGAGTTCATTGTTAGAGCACACCACAATAAGACTAATATTGCTTTGGCAAATGTTGGACGGTAAAAGAGGTCTGGTAAATTCGGGTAGAATTTCCTTCTTATTATGACTAATCCCAAAGCTAATATTAATCATGAATCTTTTGATGTATGTGATCCTAAGTTGAAATCAGAATTATATGATGTGGTTAATGGGCATCATGAGATGTTTTAAGAGCCAATATGATTGCCTCCAAAATTGGAAATTCAACATGAGATTCGGTTACGATGAGGATTGTCCTCTTCCAAACATTAGTATGTATCGCATGTTGATAATGGAGAATGTTGAAATAAAGATGCAAACCAAAGAGATGTTGGATAAAGGTATCATAAGGCCATAGCACCTCACTGCATGTGTTTCACCCATAGTATTGATACCAAAGAAAGATGGGACTTGGCGCATGTGGGTATATTTTCAGAGCTTTGAACAAAATTATGGTAAAAAATTGCTACCCACTCCCAAGAATAGATGATTTTCTTGATCAGCTGAAAAGAAGAAAAGTTTTTCACTAAGTTAGATTTATGAAGTGGATATCATCAAGTAAGAATTGCAGAAAGTGATATATGGAAAACTACATTCAAAACCAAACAAGGACTCTTTGAGTGTCTAGTTATGCCTTTTGGTTTATGTAATGCACCAACAACTTTTATGTGGGTTATGGATAATGTTTTGCGACCATTCCTTGATGAATTTGTTATTGTGTACTTAGATGACATTTTAATTTTCATAAAAAACAAGAGAAGATCATGTCTTTCATGTAGATAGAGTGCTTGATATTTTGAAGAAAGAGAAATTGTTTCTAAGATGTCAAAATGTGAGTTTGGAAAGACTTCTTTGGTCTATTTGGGGCATATTGTAGGAGGAGGAGAATTGAGGATTGATACTTCAAAGTGGAGGCCATTGTGAATTGGCCCACACCCAAAATAGTTACCGAGGTAAGAAGTTTCTTAGGTGTAGCTCAATATTGGAGGAAATTTATTGCTAGCTTTTCTTCCATCGTAGCTCCTATGCATGCGATGACAAGTGTGAATAAAGGCTTCCAATGGGGAGGCAAACAACAGCAATCTTTCGAAGCTTTAAAATACAAGATCGGTTCAGATCCGAGTCCTTGCACTACCAAATTTGAGACAACCATTCGAGATACAAAGCCGATGCTAGTGACTATGCCATGGGCGCAGTCCTTTTGCAACATGGTAAGCCTATCACCTTTCATTCGAAATTTTTAATGGTGTTGTGACTAATTATCCTACATATGACAAAGAACTATATGCATTAGTAAATAGTGTCAAGAAGTGGAAATTCTACTTGATGGGTGAAGAGACTATTGTACACACTTGATCACCAACCATTACAGTACTTTCGAGTCACAAACAAAATTGCAGCAATCAAGAAATTACGGGTGGATGGGATTTCTTCAAAAAATTTCACTTGGTTATAAGGTACAAAAAGGTATATTCAATAAATTTGTAGATATTCTTTCGAGACCAATCATTAGTGCTTCTACTTTACTAAAAAATGATTTTGTTGTACATGAGTGTTACTTAGAACAATATGCACATGATGTTGATTTCAAATATGTGTATGCTAGTTTGAGTGAAGAGAATCAAGTTGAAGAAAGAGATTATCACATGCATAACAATTTGTTGTTTCATTTGGGAAAGCTATGTATTCCACAAGGAGAGAGGCTAAGTGTCATTAGAGAAGCTTATTCTTCTCTTATTGCTTTGGACACTTTGGGGTAAGCAAAACAATGGCACATCTACGAGAGGTATTGTTATCGGCCCTGCATGATAGATGGTGTGTCACATTTTATAATAGGTTGTTCTATGTGTGCAACAAGTAAGCCTAGTAATAGGAAGCTTGGATTGTACATGCCACTATCAGTACCATCAAGGCCATGGGAAAGTGTCTCCATGGACTTTTTTTGGAGGTCTACCTATGTCAAGAAAGCAACATGATTATATTTTTGTAGTTGTGTATAGATTTAGTAAAATGTGTATACTTATGCCATGTAAGAAGACCATTATCGTTTGAACTTTATTTTCAAAATGTTTGGGTTCATTTTGGATTGCCCACTTCTATTGCTAGTGACGAGGATTCCGAGTTCATTGGGAATTTTTGGTCAAATATATGGAGATTGATGGTCACAAAATTGAAAAAGAGTCTTGCTTTTTCATCCACAAATAGATGGACAAACCGAAATGGTGAATAGAACAATTGTGCATCTATTTAGAGTGATATTGCAGCAAACATCCTAAGTTGTGGGATGAACAATTGCATTACATTCATCACACTTACAACCGACAAAGCACTCTTCAACACAAACCTCACCTTTTGAAGCATGCTTTGGTTATTTTCCAAAATCGCCGTTAGACTTCATCTTTGTGAAGGATGTTGCAATTGATGGCCATAGTGATATTGATAAGGCTCAAAAGTTCATTAAGAAAATTCAGATGATACATCAACAAGTTCAAGAACAACTTGAGAAAAGTCAAAGAAAATACAAAGAGAGGCATGAAAAACACGAGGGTTGATCACAAGTTTCAAGAGGGAGATGAGGTATGGTTGCACATTAGCAAAGAAAGGATGCGAGGGGAAGGTAAAAAAACTTAAACCCATTCGCTATGGTCCTTTTAAGATCATAAATTTTTTTTGGTAATAATGCATTCCAACTTGATTTTCCTTCTTACATGCAAATGTATTCGGGTTTTTAATGTTGAAAAATTATGCTTGTATGAGCCTCCTTTGATTGATGATCAAGGAAGTGATGTTCGAGCTACTTTTTATGGAATATTTCTCGCCGAATTTTGGATGAGCTCAAAGAAGATACAATTCTTGACGAGAGGACAAGAGCATCAAAGGGGAAGTGTTGACTACCTTCGAGTTAGGGCTCAAAGGAACTAAACCAAGCAAGGAAAAATGGATGGATATTTGAAAGGTGAGGGAGGCTGTACCCTCATCTACTTAACAGATAATAAAGCCTTTTGGGGTCAAAAGCTTCCCAATGGGGAGGAATGATTAGGAGTTCATAAATTTTTCTAAAATTCAAAGTTACGAGATTGGATTGAAACTAGGATGGTTGTGTAGATCTTGTCTTCCTGATTCCAACACCATGAATGTTTCGAAAAACCGATGTCGTATGAGGAAGAACTTGCGTTCGATCGAATATTGTAGAATCCATCACCGAATGAATTGCGCAGTGGAATGGGCGATGAAGATCAAATTGTAGAACGAAGCGAATGAAGCGACTACAACGATGGATGGATAAGCATACATCACATTAGAAATTTTTATTTTTTACCATTAATTCATCACAAGTTAAGATATATATCTTGCGATGCGAGACGTGTGCATATCACACATCGACGAAGTTCAAGTTTACGGTTAAGTCATCATGAGTTATGTTATTTATGCTGCGATGCGATGGCGTGACCACGTGTCGACATTGCGCACTTCGCATGATTTAGGATTTATCATTATCGGCGACATGTTAAATCAACGGGGAGGTCAAGTGCGATAAAAGGTTAAAATTTTGATGTTGCAATGCGGCAACTCATCCAACTTCGCGTCGTGCAATCACATTGTTTAAATCTGTTAAGGGTATGAGTTATAATTAGCAACATGCAATTGTGAATCAGTAGTGTCTTCGATCTACGGTGAGACTATAATATGATTGCTATTTTTTTGAAACTACAAAGATCCGTTAAAGGATTCACTTTAGTTATGAGCTTTCGACATATATGTGGGTCCATAACCCATAGGTCCATGGTATATGGTAAACTACGGTTTCGAGCGAAGGTTCCACTAACGGACAAGCCACTTAACGGTTGGAGGGGTGCGCATGTGGCCACCTCCCTAACCGTTACATTTAATTCGCGGCTTAATAGGCGAAAGCGAATAGGGGCACACCAAATTTGGCGGTCGGCCACTAATTTAACTCCGCTTAACTGGAGTTCTCCACATTTAGTGGAGTTTTTCCTAGAGATATTGGGAAAACGTGTAGGAGGCTCAATTTTCGACCATTCGAGTGAACGAAGAGTCATTCTTAACTAATTGGAGAATTTTTTAAGCCATTGGTGCAGATAAAACATCTATTAGAGGACTATAACTACATGTAATACCAAAATTTTGAGCATAGTGAAAGATGGACAAGCCATTGGAGCTCAGCCAACAAATGTAGCCTAGGAGGGGTGAACGCTGCTTCATTATGCCTATTTTGTAAATTTCATGTGGTGACTTATTTCTCTATTTTACACTCTTGTTCAATGTTATTTAGACTTATTTTATGCTTTTAATTAACTAAATTTCATCTATAATTCATGGAAAAACTCCTTAATCTTTATGCAAACTATTGAACCAATTATGCACATGTTGTTAGGTCCTTATATTACTAGTATAGTCCCTTATTGTTGTCAGTGTAAACCCCTTTATTATTATTTACGTATCCCCTATAACCCCCATATTATTATTATTGTGCCCTTACATTATTATTGTTAGGTCGACTAGGGATTACATTGTGGCCCCATGGTCTCCTAGATATAGAGAGGAGAGTTTTGTCATTTGTATCATCCAAGAATTGTTCATTTATGTAATGTATTGGAGGTTTCCCCCTTGAAGTGGCTATTTCTATGGCATTGAACTCTATTTTCTTCTATTTTTGGAGCTGGTTTCATAACATTTGGTATGAGAGCTTTGGATTCTAGGGTTTCGTTGCTCCAAACGAGGTCATCGTGGAATTTTCGCTATAAATTTTTTTGTATGAAGGTTCAGAAGCTAAAATATTTCAAGTGCGAAGTTGAAATCTGGAGGAACATCGTTGAAAAATTTCAAATCTTGGTTCATAACATTTTCGGAGATATGATGTCTGTGGAAGTTAGGGATTTTTGCAAAGGGCTCCTCAATTTAACCTAAACAAAGGTGATCATGAAATTTATGCTATACTTTTTTCTACGAGGGTTTTAGAAGCTGAAATTTTCACAAAGTGAAGCTAAAATCTTGAGGAACCTCCTGTAATAATTTCAGATCTTCGTTCGCAATAGTTTTGGAGATATCATCTGTGGAAGTTAGGATTGTTTCGAGCTCACGAATTTCATCCCAAAGTCGTGACCGTGGGGAAAAACATCATCAACTCTCTCTCGAGCATCGGATTTGGATTCTATAAAAAATCGGCCACCAATACACGAGATTGTAGTTTTCTCTATATCAATTTTCGAGCTGATGAGGAAACATTGACATGTGGAAAGTCATACAAGTTCTCTCTATCGAACCCTAGTCCATAATTAGGTCATTGTAGGAGATTGGGCATAACTTTGTCTTCAAGAATCCAAATTAGGTCGGACCATGGAATTTGAAACAATATTTATAGGGCTACTTTTGATCTGGATTTTCAAATATTTAAGATCTGAAATCACATACTTTATTCGGTTTCAATATCTAGCTCCTCAAAATCAAGAAAAACGTGCGTATAGTTTCAAATTGCATAAGTCTTGTTTGAAAAATCGGTCCTAGGTGATTCCAAAGGCCTATTGAGCATAGATATCGGTATTTAGGGTTCTAAAATGCCTCCTAAAAAAGAATTTAACACCCATTAAGCCTCTCGAGTACTCTATTATGACTCATGAAGATGAAGAATTGCAACATGATCTATCAAAATTACAAGAGCAAGTACACCAAAATTCGCTCTCGTAAAGAGCAACAAAAAATGAAATGGATGTTTTGAAGAAAAAAAATGGAAGCTAAGATCAGTGGTTTGAAGAAAGGCGTGAAAGCTATGATGGATGTTTTGATGAATGGTATGGAAGAGAAAATGGAAGGTTTGAAGGAAGACATGGAAGGTTTGAAGGAAGGTTTGTCAAAGTTGATACAAGAAATGATTCCTAATGGTGAAAAGATAGTAGAGGAAACTCATGATGAGAACAAAATAAATGTTAATTGTGATTTCATAAACTCAAATGTCGGATTAAAGAACCATCATATTCAAAATATGTATATGAGGAAGTTTGATGGCAAGGATCCCTGTAATATGGATACTACATATGGAGCAATATTTTGATCTCAATAATGTGCAAAACACACAAAAGATACGCATTGCAACTTTACATTTAGAACAAAATACATTTGTATGGTATCGATGGCTTTGCTCCCAGTAAAAAAATTATCACTTGGTCAATTTTTCACGGGAGGAAATGATAGCACATTATGAGGATACAAAGAGAAATACCTTCTTTAGCCAATTGATAAATCTCAAACAAAAGGGTTCAGGTGCGCGAGCACATTGAGGACTTCCAAAAATTGAATATAAGGGTATCGATATTACGGAGGAACACATGATTGATGTCTTCATAAGGAATTTAAAGGATAACTTCCAACATGAAGTTCGCGTTTGGGAACGCGTATTCATTAGAGAAGGCATTCAGAGTTTAGCAAGAAAAATTGAATGTAAAATTATGGCGACAAGGAAGCCTACCACTCACATCTATAAAGATGGAAGTGTTGTTACTCCTAGACTTCCACAACCTACAAGGTTGACACCACAATAATTGGAAGAAAAAATAGCAAAAGAGATTTTTCTAGCGGTTGTTATAGCAAATACGATAAAGGTGCATAAGTGTGTTGAGAAGAAATTATTTTACATAGATTGTGAAGAGGAGGAAGAAAATGAACAAGAAACGTCAAAAGAAGAGGATATACACCGGAAGCAACCCTAGAAGAAGAAGAAATGAGTCGACCATATCATGTAATTCATTAGCGTGAATTACCACTCCTCAAACTCTCAATATAGAAGGACATATCAAGAAGAAAAAGGTAATAGTGTTGATTGATTCGAGTAGTACTCATAATTTTATTCATTGTAAGGTAGCCAAGGAATTGAATTGTTTCCTCATACCCAACACCCAGAATGTCAAGTGATGGTTGCAAATGGAGGAACTATAAATCTTTCTCTTCAAAATGCCATAATATAAAGCTATCCATGGAAGGATATGTATTGAATAGTCCAATTCTTTCCATCCCAATGGGAGGTGTTGTTGTTGTACTAGAATTAGATACAATGGTTACAATCTTAGGGGAAGGTAGTTTTAATTTTAAAGAAATTTTCTTGAATTTTTTTCGGAAGAAATGAAATCGAATTACGGGGTATCACAGGGAAGCCGTGAAAGATAATAAGCTCTAATGTCATGACAAAGCTTCGAAGAAATAACAACGAGATGTAATTGCACAATTTTTCTCATCTAGAAGTTCCAACATCAAAATCATCTATTTCTCCGTGATCTCCAAAAGTCTTGGACAATCATTCCAAGGTGTTTGATACTCCCAAAGGACTCCCACCTATTCATGATCATGATCATGCTATTCATTTGATTCCAGGGAAGTTTCCCTCCAAACATCCATCTCGACAGATATCCTTATGTCCAAAAGAGTGAAATTGAACGTATGATTACGAAATGTTAGAGGCTAGTATAATTCGACCTAGTCAAAGTTCTTTCTTTGCTCCGATAGTATTGGTGCACAAGAAGGATGGATCATGGCGCATGTGTTCTGGATTATAGGGAGCTCAATAAGCTCACCATTAAAGACAAATTTCCCATTCATTTGTGATTGATGAATTATTAGATGAATTATTAGATGAATTACATGGAGAAATTTATTTTACCAAGTTGGATCTTCGTTTAGGATATCAATAATTAGAATGAGGGTCATTATGAATTTTTTGGTCATGCCTTTTTGGCCTTACCAGTTCACCTTCTACATTTCAAGGGTTGATGAGTTCCATTTTCAAACCCTTCCTTAGAAAATTTGTGCTAGTATTTTTTGATGATATACTAATCTATCGCAGGTCTTGGAAGGATCATGTTCGACATGTTGACGGGGTGCTCAAACTATTGGAGGAGAAACAATTATATGAAAAAAACATACAAATGTTTCTTTGGAGTATAGGAGTGGAATATATGGGTCATATTGTATCTCACGAGGGTGTTAAGGTAGACCCTAACAAAATTAAAGCCATTAAGGAATGAAAAGTTCCCACAACCATAAAGCGATATAGTGGATTTCTCGAGGTTAACGAGGGGTATTATTGCAAGTTTGTTAAGAATTGTGGAGAATAGCAACACATCTAACAACATTATTGAAGAAAGATGCATTTTCATGGACTCTGAAGCAACTAAGCCTCGTGAACATCTTAAAGAGGCAATGTTCCTAGCACCAGTCTTAGTTATGCTAGACTTCACAAAAACCTTTATTGTGGAATGTGATGCCTCGGGAAATGGAATTGGTGCTGTTTTAATGCAAGAAGGAAGACCCATTTCTTTTTGAAAGTCGTTCAATCAAAGGAAAGTATTTACAAAAGGCTATTTATGAGAAGGAAATGTTGGCAATACTACATGGACTAAAAAAATGGAGACCTTACCTAATGGGAAGACACTTCAAGGTAAAAAAGCTGATCATGATAGTCTTAAACACTTTTTGGAACAAAGACTATCTTCGGAAGAGCGAGCAAAAATGGGTCACAAAGATGTTGGATTATGACTTTGAAAATCATCTACAAAAAAGGGAAGCTAAATGTTGTTGCGGATGCACTCTCAAGAAAAGGATGAAGAGGTGGAAGCATATGCTTTGTGCCATTTATATTATCCAACCCTGATTGGATAACGAAGCAAGGGATGAATGGAAGAAGGACGAAGAAGTTTGGACACTCATTCAAAAGTTGCAACAAGATCCTAGTAGATCCGATACATTTATCACGGAAAAATGATTTCTTGTGGTACAAATATCGCTTAGATATTTGCAAGAATTCCCAACTAAAACAAAATATTCTTTTTGGAATTGCAAACTTCTCCTTTAGAAGGACACTTGAGATTTTTTAAAAAACTTACCACGAGGTGAAGAAAATATTTTTTCGGATGGCCTTAAATCTGATATTCAAAAGTTTGTGGCAGAATGTTTGGTTTGCAGATAAAAGAAAGTTGAGACAATTAAGACCCGGGTCTTCTACAACCTTTATCCATTCCAAGTCAACATTGGGAGGAGATTTCAATGGATTTTATCACAGGTTTAACTAAGTCCGAAGGAAGGAGTGTCATCATGGTGGTAGTTGATAGACTTACCAAGTATGCACACTTTTATGCATTATCTCATCCATTTAAAGCAAGTACATTTTTCTATTGCATTTATGTAAATAATTCAAAAGCTACATGGAAACCCGAAGATTATTGTAAGTGACAGAGATCCCATTTTTACGGGAAATTTTTTGGACGGAATTATTTTCTTGTTTGGGTACTCAACTAGCTCATAGCTCATCTTATCATCCTCAATCCGATGGTCAAACAAAGATAGTGAATAAATGTTTGGAAGGATATCTTTGTTGTTTTGTATCCGATAAGAAAGAAAAATGGGTCAAGTGGTTACCTCTCGTTGAATGGTGGTATAACACTTCCTTCCGTACTACGACAAAAATGAACCCATTTATGGCACTTTATGGATATCATCCACCGTCCATCACATATTCTTTAAGGGGAAATTCTAGGGTTCAAGCGGTGGAGGATCACATCGAGCATCGACAAGAAGTTCTCCAACTCTTAAAGGATAACCTAAATTTGGCACAAAATCGAATGAAACAACATGCATATCAACATCGCGATGAGAGAAGTTTTGATGTGGGAGACTAGGTATTTTTACGGCTACAACCATACGAAAAAAATGCCCCTCAAGCAAGCTAAGATGGATAATAAATTATCGCCAAAGTACTATGGTCCTTAAAAAGGTGTTGAAAAAGATTGGTACTATGGCATACAAATTGGAGCTTCCGCTTCTTCGCAAATTCATCCAGTTTTCCATGTTTCATGCTTAAAAAAGGTTATAGGGGACAAACTTCCAGTTCAAACAAGATTTCCGTAACTTGATGAGGAAGTAAAAAACTATATAGAACCTCGAAGAAGTCACAGAAACAAGAACTCGACAACTACGTAAATCGATCAATTTCGCAGTATCTCATCAAATGGAAGAACTTACCACTCGAATATTCTACATGGGAGGATGAGAATTTTATACGTAGCACTCGAAGCTACTCAAGCGTTGAGGACAACACTTTTTTGGAGAGGAGCATGTTAGGTCCTTATATTACTAGTATAGTCCCATATTGTTGTCGGTGTAACCCCCCTTATTGTTATTTTTGTACCCCTAGTAACCCCCATATTATTATTATTGTGCCCTTACATTATTATTGTTAGGTCGGCTAGGATTACATTGTGGCCCCATGGTCTCCTATATATAGAGAGGAGGTTTTGTCATTTGTGTCATCCAATAATTGTCTCATTTATGTAATGTATTGAGGTTTCCCCCTCGAGGTGGCTATTTCTATGGAATTGATCTCTCTTTTCTTCTATTTTTGGATCTGGTTTCATAACACATGTTTTTAAAACCGAAAAACATCTTAGCACAACAAAACTAATATAATTATTTTCAGATCAAGAAACCCTCTCTTCAAGGATGTTGCTCCTCAATTATTTTTTGTGTAAACAAAGGGCTTGAGCATCCAATTGGTATTAAAAATTTCAGAGATGAGAGTCACTAGTAGTTAGTGAAGGATTTTTTCCTAACATTTTAGTTTTGTAATCTCTTATGTATGAACACATTTTCTGATCAATGAGAATAATTTTTGTTTCTTGGACAATTCTTTCTTCAAGGACATGAGTGTCCTTGGGTTAGGGCTTCAACCGAGGTGATTAGTCCCCCCTCTTTGTACTTTTATTTCCATGTATTAGTTCAGCTAATCATTTATGTGATATCACTTTCGGATATATATATATATATATATATATATATATATATATATATATATATATATATATAATTAATTTTTTTTCTCTTCAAGTTCATAAGTTAGTTTTTTTATCAATATTTTATGCATTTTTTCTTTAAGTTTAACAACGGTTCGTTGATATAGTTAGCATTATTTCCATGCATTTAGATTTCTTATATTACTATCTCTTTACTTGCTATCATATATCTTTGCAATCTATTAGTAAATAAACTATTTTTTTTGAAGACATATAAGAACCTCTAGATTTTCCTATTTGTTGCATGAATTGATCCATCATAAGAACTCGAGCTTGGGAAAGAATCCTTGAATCTCTTTTAACCATCCTTCATGTTATTCATCTCTCAAATCACATGTAGTAGGCATAAAATTGCTCTCGAGGTCTATTTCCTATAGCAAAAGAGGGGCATCATGTAGTGTCCACAAATTGCATCAAAACACCTCCACATTTGCACTCAAAGCATGTTCATTCTTCTTTAGCATATTACAATGCACACTAGACCTTGAATATGGAATTTAGAAGTTCAAAGACCCCCCTAGAATACTTATCCTAATAGTTGTATTAAAATTTATTTCTTTCTGCATATTAGGGTTTATTGTTTAAATCTTCTCTTTCGGTTGAAATTTGGTTTTCCATGCATAATAGAATAGCCTTGATTTTTTTTCTAGATTTATTGAAATAATTTTCTTTCCCTTCCTACAATTAGAGTAGGTTTATTTTTTGTTCTCTCCTTTTCTACAATTAGACTAGGGTTATTTGATGTAATTTAATTTTTTTGCAACTATAACTATGTTTATTTGTTGTTCTTTACTTTCTTGTAATTAGATTAAGTTTATTTGTTATATTTTCCCTTCACGAAATTAGAGTAGATTTACTTTTTCGTTCATTGATTTTACTGCAATTTATGAGTATTAGTTGTAGCTTATAGAGCCAAAATGGTTTCTATACAACCTAGTTTCCCTTTAGTTGCATCAGGTCAACCGAAGAAGAATACATTGCAAGTTGCACACATAGTGTTCATCCCTCTTAAGTTTTAATGAAACCCATGTTAATAATTGAAATTGATATCCCTCGGGAGTTTGAACATTCTTTGTTGTAACGCTAGGGCCATCAATGTAGAAAACGACACTATAAGAAACATTGTTGATATAAATATTCCTAAGAAAGTAAATGGATTTAATGGTGCTCATTCACTGTATAGGAAAAAACCACCTTAGATGAAGGTTGGGATGTGTAATTGGATTGTTCAAGTACACGTGTAGATCATGAAGCATGGTTTATGGACTCAGAGTTCATCCTTTCATATGACTCCCCATAGGGAGTGGTTCTCCTAAGTGCAAGAAATATGATGGTGGTGATTTGTTCCTAGGTAGATGACACGAATAATAGAAATATAAAACGAGGAAAAGTCAAGTTGAATTTGATAGGTGGAAGGATTAGAACACTCCCCAATGTTTTTCACATTTCATGATTGACCAAAAATCTAAATTTTGTAAGCAAGATGTATGATGTAGGTGTAAAAAAAATGTTCGAGAAAGATACCTACAAGATGATTAGAGGAGCATTGGTATTGATGAGGGGGAACTTCGATAAAGGAAATCTACACAAGCTATTCAAAAATATTATTAGTAATGGGTGCAATAGTTATGTTGTTCTCGAAAGTGGATTAGAAAATATTTTAGTCTCTAAAGAAAAGACTATGTAGTGGCATCCAAGTCCGGGACTTGTTGAGAGAAGGGAATTTGAATACTATATGGTAATGGTATGGTATAAGGTATGTCTAATTTCTTTCTAGATTTTGATTTACGGAACATTTTGTATATGGGAAACATAATCGAGTGAGTGTTTCCACTGGTGCTAAAGGGGTAGAAGGAATATTAGAGCTTGTGCACAATGTTGTGTTTGTATACGTGTCGATTCCATCATTGGGTATATATCTCTATTACATCTCAATTATAGATGATCGCTCAATGAATATGTGGATATATTTCCTTAGGAAGAAAATATGAAGTCTTTAATAGGTTTAAAGAATTTAAAGCTCTAGTGGAAAATCGAGTTAGAGAAGAAGAATAAGGTGTTGAGGAAAGATAATGGTGGAGATTCTAGCAAGAAGGAATTGGAAGAGTTTTTGTAAGAAGTGTGGTATAACACGATACAAGACTACTCATACACACCTTATCATAATGAAGTTATAGAAAGGATGAATAGGAAACCGATGCAAACAGGCAAGGAAAATGCTTAGTGGTGTTAGATTAGGACAAAATTATGGGCAAAAGCATTGGATATTGTGTGTTACTGGTTAATATATCACCTTCATCGGTGTTGGAGGATAAGACTCCACATGAGGTATAGATCTGGTTAGAAATGCTCTCTCTCGAATCTTAGAGTATTTGGTTGTGATGCATATGTACATGTTCCAAAGGATAAAAAGAACCAAGTTGGATAGTAAATATAAAAAGTGCATCTTTATTTGGTATAAATATGGTTTAAAAGGTTACAAGCATTGGAACCCAAAAAAAATAAGGTTGTGTATAGTCAAGATGTGGTATATTAGATAAGTGAAGGATGTCATGAAACAAGAAGTCCTACCAAGAACAAGAACCCTGAGAGAATATATAGTTTGAATTGAAGGATAAAGGATCAAAATCCACATAATAAGAAGAGTTAGAAGAAGAAGAACCACACACTTCGAGTTTTGAGGAT
Organism: Pinus albicaulis; assembly: GCA_034641835.2. Classification (NCBI taxonomy): domain Eukaryota; kingdom Viridiplantae; phylum Streptophyta; class Pinopsida; order Pinales; family Pinaceae; genus Pinus; species Pinus albicaulis. Next base: position 210,174,331 of record CM076575.1, on the reverse strand, counting down.
CTTAGTTCGGAAAGAAAGAAGCTAGAGAGTATACTCCATCTAATTTTTTCGTTCAAATTTTGTTGTATCTATTATTAATGATTGAGCAAGTTTATGTCAAAGCCAATGAAGGAGCATTGGAAAAAAATAAAGTGGGTTTTCAAATATCTACATGGAAGTAGTGATTATAGTTTGTACTACCAAGGAAGGCATCGATCGGATATATTATTCGACATACACTGGCTTTGTTGATGCTAACCGGGCCAAATATCTCGGATCAAATAATATCTACAAGCGGGTATGTTTTAACCTACTCAGAGAGAGCAATTAGTTGGATGAACAAGAGATAGTTTGTAGTGGCACTTTTAACTATAGAAGTTGAAAACACGTCGGCCAATCATGTAAGCAAGGAAGAAGTTTGTTACAAAGATTATGTCTGGGTATGGGGTTGGTACAACAAGCTATAAGGATAGATTGTGATAGCCAAAGTGAAATTTTCTTAGAAAATAACCCTTTTTATCATTCAAAGACAAAGCATAGTGATGTTAAATATCACTTTGTGAGGGGATATAGTTGAATACGAAGGTATTAGTTTGGTGAAAAGGTGGAAACATTGAATAATGTTGTAGATGCATTGACAAAGTATGTGAGCACTAAAAAGTTTCCTTAGTGTAGAGAAATAATGGGCATTATGGCCCTAGACGGTGAATATGTACTCTCTCGTCCCCCTATGTGTAAAGAAAATAAAAAAGTGGGAAAAATGTTGGGTATGTGCTATATTATTTTAGGTTTTTCTTATGGTTTTGTGCATGGTGGACTTTCCCATGGTTTTGTAGATCCAGGTTAAAAGGGTATACGATTATGTTTCCTATTCCAAGGTTAATGGATTGGGGTTTTATGAATTCTTCAACATGTATATAATGTATTGTAACATTGAAAGAAATATAATGAAAAGTCAATCTTGTTTTCCTTATTTTTTGGTTCTAGCGAGAAAAAATATGTTTATATATAGTTTTCTTTCCATTGGATATTTTCTGTTTTTAATAATTTGTTTGCGACTATTATTTGTATAGGGTTAAAACCTTAACTATTAGGGTCCAATAATATTAATTATTGGGGACAATGACCCTTAAATTTCAATATATTTTTCATGATATTTTTCCTTAGAAGGGGAAGGAAATTGAGCTCAAAAGCATTCAAGGGAGACCCTCAAAAGTGAGAAAGCGATAAAACATGACCAAATTAATAAAAAATTTAGATGATGGTGTAATTTCACAATTATGCTTACTAGATGTTCAAAAAATCTATATCCTCTACTCTATTGGATCTCCAAAAAGTTATCAACAATTCCAAGGTATTTAGAGAGATGCATAAGGGTATTCCACTTACATGAGATCATGACCATGATGTTCATTTGCAACTAGGAAATGGACCACCTAACATTAGGCCTTATAAGTACCCATATGCACAAAGAGTGTAAGTAAATATATAATTTCTCCAATATTTCCCCCATATGATTCAAGAAATGTTAGAGGCAAAAATTATTCAACCTATACAAATGTCTTTCTTCTTCTTGGTGGTGATAGTTACAAAAAACGATGGTTTATGGCATATGTGTCTAGACTATGTAAAACTAAATAAAATAACCACCAAATATATTTTTCCTATTATTGTTATTGATGAATTATGAGTAATTTTTTTGTTATGTTTCCTATTATGTTTCCATTTGTGATAAAATCAAATTAGAATGAGGCAAGAAGATATTCCCAAAACAACCTTTAGAACTCGTGAAGGTAATTATGAGTTTTTAGTTATGCCATTTGATGTTACTAATTCACCTTCATCATTGCAAATATTGATGAATTCTATTTTCAAACCATTCCTTAGAAAATATGTTTTAGTATTTTTTACGATATATGAATCTATAACAAATCTTGGAAGAGTAACAAATATAGGAAAAGCCTTCCAAGTGTGTCTTTCGAGTTCAAGAAGTGGAATATTTGAGTCATATTATATATCATGAATGTGTCAATGTGGACCTTAACAAAAGTAAATCTATAATGGAATGGACACTTCACAAAATTCTAAAGAGATCGTAGAGGATTCTTAACATCGACAATTTATTACTACAAGTTCATCAAATGTTATGGTCAAATATAAGCACCTATAACATCATTATTAAAGGAGAATTTTCTTGGACTTAATGAGAAACCAAATCCCTTGAAAAACTTAAGGATCCATGCTGTATGAATCATGTACTGCGTCACACCTAACATAACAAAGACCTTTACTATGGAATGTGATGCTCTAGGCCATGGCACTGATGTAGCTTTAACACAATAAGGAAAGTCCCTTTCCTTTGAAAGTTTCTAACTTAAAGGAAATAATTTACTCTGAGCCCATTTATGAAAAATAGATGTTTCCCATAATACATTAAATTAATAAATGACACCCTTTCTTAATCGGAAGACACTTCAAAGTAAATAAAATATAATGATGGTTAGAAGTACTTCTTGGAACAATGGCTATCTTCATAAGAGAAACAAAAATGTATTTCAAATATGTTAGGTTTTGAATTTGAAATTATATGCATATAAGGAAGATATAATATGGTGGAAGATGAAAATTCAAGGAAACAAAAATAAACAAAGGGTTTACTCTATGTTCTTTCCATTCTGCAATTTGATTGGGTGAAAGAAGCAAGGATAAAATGGAAACAAGATAGAAAGTATGAAAGATCATTACACAACTACAAGAGGACCCAAGTGCATTATATAAATTTGTTTGGAAGAATGATTTGTTGTGGTATCAAGTTCAACTAATATATTTATATAGGAACTCCAAATGCAAACAAAAGATCTTTTTTAGAATTGCATACTTCTCCTATAGGATGACACTTAGGGTTCTTGAAAACTTACCATAGGATAAAGAATGATTTTTTTGAAAGGTCTTAAAACAAATGTTTAAATTTTTTGTGATTGAATGTATGGTTTTCCAATAGAATAAGGGAGAGATAATCCAAATGTTAGGTCTCATACAACCATTATTGATTAGAGGCTCAATATTTTAGCTCAAAAATGAAAGTGCTCGAAATTGAATGAAACCAGAACGTACAATGACCAACCCGTCGCAAGGAATCCAACGCAGCTAGTTTCATTGAAAAATGAGTTAGAATGAAGGGGTTATGCTCTTTTGATCGCCAAGTTTAGAACAAGCAATTTTTTGTTAAAAAATTGCAGGGACAAGTACTGGTGATGAATGGAATCCCAATCAACATTCATGAATTTTCTCTAGTTTTTTTCAGCTAGTGACACCAGTGACAAGTGTCATCTCTAGATTTTCCAATGTTGCTTGGGGAAGTTGAATTTTTCTCCTATTTCCTAACTTTGGAATTATTACTATGGTGGATTATTTAATTGGTGGAATTTATAGGCCAATGAGGAAGAAGCCACGTGAGCACAACCGAGAGCCAAAGAAAATTTGACTGATAATCTTTAGTTAGAAGTTGCATGCATTACATATTGCAAGGTCAAGGTTGGTCGCATATTTATCTAAACAAAGGTTGGGACTAATGGCCGAAACCATACTCAAATGACAATAAAACATATATCGATGACATATTCCATTAAGCTGGAATTATTAAACATTGGTCCAAAGCATCGACTGAGTTCAACCATCTCACATTGATAGTTTAGGAGTGGAGGACATAAGGCAACAACAAAATGATTTGCGATTTACGATTGGTCGGTATGTGACGTGGCGATAAGGTGGGTCCTACCAATCACATCGAGTGTTTTTTAGGAGTAGGCAACATAAAGCGTTAACAAGGTGGCGGGATCGCGATGTGATATATCACATCGAGGGTATCACGAGTCGCAAGATGGAGCAGGCAACATAGAATGATTTATAGCGGGGCGCGATGTGCGTATAAGTGACTCACGATGCGATATGTGATAAGTAATTATGATGTGATCTCGTGGATATTTAAATGCGTTAAGCCGTATATTAATACAATAATTTGTGGTTATGTTATGTTAATCCAACATTAACGAGATAAGTGCGAGTTAGCGCTAAACACACTTAACCCCACTTAAACACCACTTATCTTAACATTAATCACATACTTATCTTGGCAACGCTTTTGGCGGACCCGCCGATTTTGGTGGACTTCCACATTTAGTGGAGTTAGATGGAAATTTTCCATATTTAGTGGAGAAATTGTAGGGAAAATTGGTTTTTCCATAATGGAGGCTATTTCGACCAAATAGGACCCGGGGAAGAGTAATTCTAGATATATTTTGATGTTTTGGAGCCATTGGAACAGTTGCGGAGGCATAAGAGGTCATCTACACAGGGTTTTTGTTGCCGTGAATATTTTTTGAAGCTTAGGGCCACCGGAGAGGGAAGGCCATGCCCATAGCATGCAGTAACCAAATTGAGTAAAAAAAATAGTCATTTATGATAGATTTAGATGTTTCAAACTCACTAGAATAGGTTCGAGAGAATTTGATGCATGTAAACAAAATTTTGAGAAAAATTTGAGCTAATATAGAGGCCCAAGCTATGAAGGGTCGGACCAAGGAGATGTAGCCCAGGAGGGGTGAACTCCTTCATCAAAAAATCTATTTTATTGTATCATTTTGCATAAATTGCTATCATCTATGTTGCTACTTGTCATCAACACTTTAAATTCATTCTTTATGATTTCAAAAAACACTCATAAAATTAGCTTTAATTCCTTTTTTTGCCACACATAAGCGAGCAAGATAACTGCACATCAAGCACAAGATCAGTGAATAAGTTTTATATTTGAAAATGAAATTAGCACAAAAATAACTAACATTCAATTTCAGATCAAGTTGGTATCATAGCCTAGTTGAAAGGCAAGGTTATTTTCTAGATAGTTGCTTGAATTTTTGTGCAAGTTAATGGTTGCAATTTTGTGATCCTGACGAGGTTAAAGTTGCATAAAGGTGAGGGGAAATTGTTGGTTGCAAGTCCTGAGATTAGGACCAGAAGAAGGAGAGCTGAAAGAGCATCATCCTCACCCAAAATTACACTCATAGATACACTTGAAGAAGCTCAATTTTTTGTCTCAAGAAGATGAGATTGAAGAGGTGCAATTGTACAAGAAGCTGAGTTGATTGAAGAGGTACAAGCATCATAAGTTGAGCTTGAATCCATAGCCATCATGTTAGGTGTTGGAGAGACTCAAGGATATTCAAGACGAATATGTCAAGAGAGACTTAAAATACATAAAGAGGATGGTTAAAGTTATGTTTGATGTATTTACCACAGAGAGATGGCAAGAGAAGGTTCTAAGCCTCCATTTGGAGAAGGAAATTCAGATGGTAAGAAGGATGAAGAGAAGAGTTCAAAGGGCGACGAGAGGAAATCCACCTCCATCTCCACCATATTCATTATCCTTATCATCCCCATCTGAATCATCTTCCACTTCCACCACAAAGACCAGTCACACTCATACTCACTCAAAAAGCCACAAAAGGAAAAAACTCCATTACTTAAATTGGACATTAAGTTTGAACTACCTATGTACAATGGCGAGGTAAATGCGGAGAGGATTGAAAATTGGATACATCGAGTTGGAGTGTATTGTAGAATTCAAAACATTCACGAAGACGACATAAATATCCAGTTGGCTTCATTAAGGCTAGAAGGAGTTGCACTAGTTTGGTGGGAAGCAAAGACTCAAGAGGAAATGTGAATCCATGGTAAGATATCCATTTCTTGGGTTGAGTTTATTTATTCCATTAAAAGAAATTTTTTATCCATTGGCCTATATGCAAAAAATCTATTATGATTTTGCAAAATTTTAAGCAACTCAAAGGTGAAACAATTCACGAATATACCCGGGAGTTTAGGAAGAGAGATTTGTTTCTAGGAATAAACTTGAATTCCCAAGATACACTCTTGAAATACATTGGGGGTTTACATTCCTATTTGAAGCATACTATACTTATGTTTAACCCAAAAAAATCTAGATGAATTTTGTGTACAAGCCACACACTTAGAGGCAAGGGGAAAACAAGGCATAGAGGAGAAAATTTAAAGTGAGGGTAAAGGGAAAGGAATATTTTATGGAAGAGGAAAATGAAATAGTTCCGTAAAAAAAGAGAAGGAAAAACTCACATGCAAGAACTGTTCAAACAAGGGCCATGATGAATACCACTATTGGCAACTTTATTCTAGAATTGAAACCAAATAGACTGAAAGCCAAAGAGAAGGGAAAAATTGTTGCTATAGCTAAACATGACTTAGGGTCGATTTAGGAGATGAGACAAAAATTACAGCCATGGGTTTGAAAGGTAAACATGTTACAAGCACTAGTTATTCAAAAATTTTCAAATGATACTCATGATGAAGATACAATAATATAAATTTTCCGTATGAGATTTGTCTCTAAACATACCAATATTGATACACTTTTTGATACGGGGTCACAAGCTAACTTGATTTTTCGAAGATTTGGTTAAGCATCTAGGCCTTGAAACAATTAGACATTCAAGACCATATTTTTTGGGTTGGATATGCAAGAATGAAAACTTGCGAGGTTACAAGGAAGTGCTTATTAAGATTCTCCATTAACTCAAAATTTCTTGATGAAGTTGAGCTTGATGTGGTGCCACTTGAGCTATCGGGTGTTTTATTGGGAAGTCCTTATCCGTATGATAGGAAAATTGTATTTCATCACCATGAGAGCAAGTATCACTTCTTTAAGGATGGTATTGAATACATCATTAGAGCACATAAGAAGAAGACATGTTTGCTCTCTTGTGCATGCAAGTGAAATGAAGAGGATAGTAAATGCAAGTCGAACGTGGCGTCGTTGATGATAAAACAAAATGATGTATTGAATCACACTTTTCAAAAGGATCCTTATGATTGTAATGAGTTGTTTCGGGATGTTAACTGAGTTACCTTTGAAAGAAGGTGAAAAACATTTGCGAGCAATCAACATTGGTGTTGAGCGGTGTTGGAAACAAGATGTCGATGCAAGAGGGTGAAAAGGTCAAAGAGAAAGTGACAAAGCAGCTTGGAAAAGAAGGCATGGATTCCAAAAAATGCATATTTCTAGTTTCCAAAAGGTACATGGCAATGGCAAAGAAGCTTGGTCAAGAGTTGATGCAAGTACAAAGGAAAAAAGCAGGCTAAAAATTTCCATGGTGACAATGTGCAAGGTGAGAAAGTTTCTAAGTTTTCTTTGATTCTTGACCAAGGTAGGAACAATATGGTTTCTGCAAAAATATATTGTTGTTCTACTAATTTAGAAATATTTCAACATGACAGTGTTAATAATAGCAAAAGAAGGTCGCAAGAATCGAGGAAAAAGTTGAATTTTTATGAAAAGCTCCAAATAATGAAATTGGGAAAATTTCAGTGGATAGAGACTAGAAGGGTGAGGGAACAATCCCCTCATCCACATAATTAGTAATCAAGAGATATTTTGGGTTCCAAAAGGATTCTAGTGGGGAGGAATGATCAGAGGCTCAATATTTTAGCTAAAAAATGAAAGTACTTAGAATTGAATGAAACTAGAACGACAATCATTGAATCGTCGCAAGGAATCCAACGCAACTTGTTTCATTGCAAACCAAGTTTGGATGAAGGAGTTATGCTCTGTTGATCGCCATTCAGAATAGGAAATTTTTATTAAAAAAATTACAGAATAAGTACATGTTGATGACATGGCAACCCAGTAAGCATTTAGGAATCTTCTCCAGTTTTTCAACTAGTGACACTATGACAAGTGTCCTCTCCAGATTCGCCAATGTTGCTTGGGGAAGTTGATTTTTTCTCTTATTTCCTAATTTTGGAATTATTACTATGGTGGAAATTATAGGGCAATGGGGAAGGGCCACATGGCGTAGCTGATAGATAAAGAAATCCGACGGATAATCTTCAATAGGAAGGCGCATGTATTACATATTGCAAGGTCAATGTTGGTCACATATTTATTTAAAAAAAGGTTGGGACTAATGGCTGAAACCATAGTTGAATGACAATACAACATATATTTGCGACATATTTCATTAACCCAAATGATTAAACCTTGGTCCAAATAATCGACAAGTTCAACCATCTCGCATCGGTAGTTTAGGAGCAGAGGATGTAAGGCAACAACAAAATGATTTGTGATTTGCGATCACGCGGTAAGTGACATGGCGATAAGGTGGGTCCTACCAATCACATCAAGGGTTTTTAGGAGCATGCAACATAAAGCGTTAACAAGGTGGTAGAATTGCGATGGGATATATCGCATCGGGGGTATCGCAGTCACACGACGTAGCAGGAAACATGGAATGATTTATAGCGGGGCTGCGATTTGCAATATGTGATAAGTGACTACTGTTAGGTCCTCATAATTTGCTAGATTTATTGAGATTCAAATGGACAGGGTAACATCAAACCAAGCTTTGGAATCCAAGGACCTAACCTTCCTGGATTCGGAGAGGGATATCTGTAGTAGGTGGAAAGATGTGAACTTGTTTGCTGATTAGGGTTGATTTTAGGCTAGATGTTAAGTGCAGGGTGTTTTGATTGTTTTTGGTTGGGTATGATGCTCAGATGGATTTAGATAGAAAACAAGCAATTTTGTTAAGTCATTGGGCAATGGAGTCTAACAAGGTCATGATAAGTTCATCAATGGTTTCAAGAGCATTTGCAGAGCAATTTTAACTTGGTTGGTAGGTCTTTGAGGTTGTGGTGGATGATGAGATGAACATTAAACTTGAGAATAAAATCTAGTGAAGGGTAGAACTGAATCCTTAATAAATTTTTAGACTAGGGGAGTTAGAAAATCATAAGCATGTAAAGAGAATCAAAGGTATAAGTGAAAACTAATCCTTTTGATTTCCAACCAAACACAGATGATTATCCAAGACAAACATTCAAATGATATTATATAAAGGCAAGAAACTTATTTAACTTTCATAGATTTCATTATCAAGAGAAGAAAAACATTTAAGATGCACAAGTAATTATAACCATAAAAGAAGAGAAAACTCTGAACATCTAAGTTACAGCTGTGAAGGTTCCTTGAAACAAATTTAGCTAGTAAAGGCAAAGAGCATGATTCAAACAAACTTCTTTGGTAAACCTAGGCAAAGATGCTTTAAAGAGTTAATTCCAAAACATAGTATTTCAGTAGCAACAATATGTAGGGTTAGCCATAAATCATACTTGACACTAATTTATCTAAACCATTCAAGAAATGGACAAGCTAAGAACTTCTTAGAGAGCAAGAGATGGATTCCCTAATATATCTCAACAGAAGAAAACATTAAGGCAGTGAAGGACAAACAGAAATAAGGTGCCATCAGGAGACATTTCTTAATATAAAGTTTTTGTCCTACTGCAACATAGCAAGATGGAAAAAATAATGGAAAACTAGAAAACATGAACATAAGAAACACTTCACCATCAACCAAGCTTATGGATCCTGCAAACAGTCTCTCTCCATCAACAAGCAAACCAGGGCATGCATGAGCTCCAAGACATCAAATTTCCATAAAAAACTCCAAGAGACTATGTATTTTCTTCAGCACAAGTCATCAAAATCTAACAAAACATACAAGAGCCTCATGCTCTATTTATGGGGCAAATGAGGAGGTGGAAACCCTAAGAGGTTTCTAGAAACCCTAATTTAGCCATAAATGTCATAAATGTGCTTAATGACCATGTAAGGCCCAAGACACATAAGAGATAAGATAATAAATGAAAAACATCAAAACATAAATCCAAAATCAAATAGGAGTGATTTTCCTGAAAAAAAATTAAAAAACCATTTTTTCATTAATCAGTGTCTTTTGTTCACTTTTTGGCAAAAGGCTGTCTCTGTGCATAGCGCCATATTAGCAGAAAATGGGGTCTGTTGCAGCTGAGTTTTGGACCCCTTCATAGCATCGACTTTGGCCCCGTGATGGCTCGTTGGAAAGCTTGAAGAGTCTTCTTTCCAGAAATACTTTAATTGTGATGAATGGATGCCATTTACCTGCTCGAAAATCCAATCTCCCATGACTTCTCTGTGCGTAGCACCAGGCCTAAAAAGGAGGTAGAAAGGTCAATTTTGAGGTGTTTTTTGACCTTTTGAGGGAGGGGGGGGGGGTGAAATGCTCCAATTGACCTGAAATTTTGTGGGTAGACTGCTGGTGACATTGCAAACCCAAAAATGTAAAATTTAGCAACTAAGGATGCCCCAAAAAAGAGTGTAGCACCTAGGGTGTTGCTCTCCTAGGGGCCAAAATTTGGAAAAAACAAAAAGTTTCCGGATTTGCCTCAAAATTGGCGTGTAGACCCGTCAAGGGGTTTTAGACATATTCTGAGAAGCATCAGCCAAGATTCCAAGGTTTTCATGCACTTTGGTCTTTTTTAGCTCCTCTAGCTCCATGAGGGCTTGCTTGAGTTTGGCATTAGCAAGCATGCTCTTCCTTGCATAGTGTTTGACCAATTTATTCTGCAAGGAAAGGCCCCTCTTCACCTCTTTGAAATTTTTGTGCTCCTGTTTATAATAGTAGATGACCCTTTGTGCCCTTTCAAAGTCCTTTTCCCATTCTTGAAGCTGGGCATCCTTCTCTATGAGAAGCAATTTTGTACTCATCCCTTGGTCCTCATTATCACTATCTAGATCAACAAAAATAGGTCCTTGGGAAGCCTTTTTGATCTTTTTGCTCCTCCTAACTAGTGTCTTTTTCTCAAAACTCTTCATTTTTTCTTTGCCTTTGTCCAATGCTTTGGTATTTTGTGAGGAGATAGCCCTTTGCCTTTTAGAGGCAGCAAACACGTCTCTTTTCCCTCTATGATAAGTGCATGAGAGAGGGGAAATAATGGGAGTCTTAAAGGCAGTGTTGTCATCATTTTTTCCTTCAATCTGCTCTACATTTTCAGTACCTTCCTCACTCTGATTCTCTTTGTCTTCTACGGACTGTCTTGGGCACTTAGATAGTTGTCTCCCTCATCTGGCTGTTCTCCCTCTTCACTGTCTTCTTCTTCACTATTTTCCTCTTCCTAATCATTGTTATCCTCTTCCTTGTCATCATGTTCACTGCTTTCATACTTGTGGCTGCTTTTACTGATGTTATCTTTGTGGCTGCCATTACTAGTTTCATCATTTTTTTATCCTTCATCATCTTGCTGCTCTTGGCCATTGCCGCTTTCTTCTTGGCCACCTTCCTCTCCTTCATTTTCTTCTTCATATACATCATCTTCTTCTTCAATTATTTCCTCATGATCATCACTTCTTTCTTCATGATCATGGCAGCTTTCTTTAGGGCCATCCCTGCTTTCTTCATGGCCATTATTATCAGTCTTACTGTTCCTCCTGATTACTGCTACCCATTTGTTCTGCACTAGGGCTACTGTCAGCCCCTTCACTTGGAAAATTAGGGGAAGAAACTAGAGGTGAAACTCTTTGTGGAGAAGGTATATGGGAAGATGTTGGATGAGTGGAGGTAGATGGCTATGAAGTGCAAGGAAAGCTCTGCTAGATGAAGGCCCGGTGATTAGAAAACACATCATGTGAGATGAAGGTTTCCCATGAAATTCCTTGCTGCTCTAGCTGATAGAGGATGATCATCTTGATCAGAGAGTGGTGAAAGAGGCTTGGCATTTAGTGGTCATAGCTTTTCCTCTTGACAGCGGAGGCCATTTTATCAATACTCCGGAAAAGGTAATAAGGTAGGTTTATCATCTTGACTTTGGTGAAATGCATCAGCAACCTGATATGATATGAGTAGATCTTGGAGTATCTTCCCTCACATGTGAAAAAACTAATAATCTACCTCATTAATGAAACATACCTCTCTAGCACAAGAAAAAGGGAAAATAGCCTTACAATTTTGCTGATAGGTAGGTTTCAAATAAGGCCCATAATAACCCAAATCCAACTTCTTTTGTTTGAGCCAAAACTCACCATTGTTTGGTATACCTGTTGCCTTGGAAATGGTTTCAAATTAAAGCTCAAATTATACCCCTGCTAGATAACTTGATGGTTTTTTAGGCTACAGGAAAATAATCTAGTCAAGTTTGGATGATTGTTGATTTGCTTGACCTTCTCACAAAATTTGTAGCACCCTACATCTTGGAAGCATGAAAGGATCATAGGAGAGGAGGTGATTGGAGTGGTGTCTAGGGGCTCAAATATTTTAGCTTTTCCTCCATGATGTTTTGACTTGGTGGTAGTGTGACTCTCACCACCACTGGTGTGATTGTCTCTCTCTGACATGATGGCTGGTCCAAAACAACAGTAGAAACCTTGGGCCTTTCTTGAGTGTTTTTCTTTTGGAGTAAAACAAGTGGTGTAGGTCAACTCTTTGTAAAAGGAAAGCTGAGGTGAAAACAACTTTCAAAGCTTGCACTTGGTGGTGGAGGTCAGCCTTATAGTTACTCAGCCCACTCTTTGCACTTAAAACCAAATTTTCTTACAAACCCTAGCTCAAAGAAATAAAAATTGATTTTTGCATAGTATAGGGTTTGGTCAAATTTTAACTATGGATGACCTCTTTGATTTTAGGCAAATAATGCTTGGGAGGAGGAAAGGGTTTTACCAACCTTGTATTTAGCTTGCAAAAGTTTAGAGGCCGAAAATTTGATTTTTGAATGTCTTTGGCAAAATCTAGAGAATGCTGCCAGGAGCACAGGGCCGGTGCACAGCGTCGGGCTGTTGGAGTGCAGCGCCGGGCAGAATGGGCGGTCTTCCGGGCACTTGTTGAGTTTTCTGGGCCTGAGCGTAGCGCTAACCTAGGTGTGTAGTGATGATCTTTGAGCATGTAGCACAGTGTAATTTTACACTGCCCGGCTCGCCTCTATGTGTAGCGCCGAAGGCTAGGGGCATAGTGCCATCCTCTGCACGTAGCGCCGGTAAACTCTCACAGTTTTACCCGAAAAACAATGCAACTCTCCTCCAATGGTTTCTTCTATCTTGCAAAGTGGCAAATGGTGTGGGGGGGAAATTAGAAGGGGCCCTTTATAGCATTTTTGAAAATAAATCAAAAGGGTAAACCCACTTTTTTAAAGTTCATGTTTCCCTCTATTCTTGTATGTGTCATTTTACTGACATTTCACTGTGTAGAACACTTTTGGCGTAGTTTTTTCCAAATTTTTACTCATGATTTTATCATATTTTTTGTAGGAAAATATTTTGACAAGGATGCCCTTGTTTGGGGTCTTCAGCCAAGATGTAAATCACGGGAAAAATTATTTTAAGCTATGTTTGTTAATGAATTATGTCCCATTATGATCTTATGGAAGAAACTTTGTTTTTTCCTATTTGGTGAGATGAGGCTCTACATACTGATACTCTTTAACCCTTTCCTTCAATGTAGATGACCTAATGCTATCCTTGGAAGTAACCTTGAGGAGGTGACTTCTACCTTTGTGGTGTTTGTGGTGATTTTCTTGTTTGTCACCATTGTTTTGTGACTAGTAAAAACACCCCTTTTCTCCTTAAACACAGGCCCTTTGATGATCAATATTTTTACTGATTTACCATAAACTCATGGTGTTTCTATTTGCCTTAAGTTTACTATGTCTTTTATCAAAAATGGATTTATGAACTATTTCAAATGTACTTCCTATTTTTATATCTTTGCTTTAGATTACTCTTCAAGGTATTTTTGCAAAAAGGTTTGGAGGTGATAGTTTATCCTTTGTATGTCTAGGTGCTAAAACAAAAGGCTACTTTTGGAGGTCCCTTTGAAATCAACTCTATTGTTTATGAAGGAGAATTTTTATTCCATTACCTTGCCCTTTTGCTAACCTGATGTCCTTTTGACCATTCTTGCAGAGATGTAAGCAAAGAGAAACTACCTCCTTGCAAGATTCATGTCTTTAGGCATAAAAGTTCCTTGACTGATATCTTTGGTGAATCTAGGACAAAGTGACTTGTCCCCTTCTTTTGAATGTATTCCATTTATATATAAGAAGAAACAGAATCAGTAGGGCACCAATCCATGCTATGACTTTGTGAAATCGTAGATGATCTAGTGGAGGACTTCTTAGACTTGGTTTTTGGGCTGGGATCTAGAATTAGGGTTTACAAGTGTAAGACAGGATCCATGCCAAGCTTCGTGTATTTTTGGGCCTAAGATGCAGCACACATGACTATCTAAAGGCTCTGCAGAGACACTTAGTTTTTGAGAGTTGCTAAAGGAGGCACAACAAAGCTGCTCTATTTGGTAGGCTTAGGTGGTGGTGGGGAATTGTGTAGGTAAGAAAAAATAAAGGTTTTGAACCAAGGAGAGAAGTTAGGTTTAAAAATTAAAGGATTGAGCCCCTAATGGGTATTCTGGGAGTAGTGGGCCAGTCATGACTATATAGGATGACAAAATAATGAAAATTTCATCTTGAGGATAATGAAGGCAGTGAGATTTCTAGAACTCACAATGTTGTATAAACTTTGTTTCTAGAAATATTTGGGTAATCATTTAGTCATCACCAAAGAAAAAATTTATTGATGACTAACAGTGGCTCCACTTGGGGAGGGCAGCCCCTTTTCAGGGGGTGTCCAGAACTTCAGATTTCTGGCTTTCACTGAGACGAGTGCCTTTCTCCATTGGGAAAACTTTCTCTTTCTTCATTTGCATATATTTGTTTTGAGTCAATGACCTTTGAGATCTAAAAAAACATAATTTATATCAGCAAAATATCTACCTACCAAATCTATTTGTCTAACATTTTTTTTTTAATCCGTGGGTGCACTTGAACTAGAAAACCCTTGAAAATTTTCTTTTTTTTAGAACAAAATCAAACTAATGTTCCCTTATCTCTTTCGAGAGTTCAGATTAAACTGGTGAAATCTCTTTATTTTCTCTATCTAAACTACTCATTTGTCAAGATTGAGCTGTTTCACAAACCTTATTCACTAATCCTAAAAACAAAAATTGAAAAACATAGACAAATCAGGATTAAGCAGTCTGATTTGCTATGATATATGGCATTATGTATAAGCTACACATAGAATTTATTAGTATAAAAGTAAAGCAAAATACTGAGGGCTTAACATATGAAAGCATAATAAAAATCCTTCTCTCTTTCTTTGGCCCAGGTTTTAATCTTTTTAGAGCCATTGTCCTTCTATCCTAATCTATTCTATTTGATAAGCCAAGATTACATGGTCTTTTGACAAGTTCTTTCTTTCACTAGCCTATCAGCAAAATAAATTAAAAAAAATTTCAGCCATGATTTAGATTGGATAACTGAACAAGAATTCTCTTTTTAGAAACAAGTAGTGGCATTTATACTTGCACACTTTCAACAACATTATATTTTAGGTATGGGGTTGTACCTTTCTTTCAACTTCTGCCCTCTTTTTCCCTTTTCTATTTTTTTGGGTTTTTATCTTTACATCCTTTCATCAAACAATGGTATGTAAAATGAATGAGAAAAATAAACTAATTTTATTGAAAAAATGAATGTTTAAGCATCCTCCCATTTACAGGACCTCCAAACATTTCAGTTCCATCAAGTTCCTGCAAAAAGAAAGCATTGTTGCCTCTATCTGACTGAATGATGTAAGAGCGTTTCCATAGATTTTCAAACTTGCCATGTTTTCCCTTCTTGAGTCCCATTTCATAACCATATCTCCAATATGGAAATCATTTGCTTTGGTTCTCCTATAAAATATTTTCTTGATATTGTCCTGTATAGCTTGTGTCCTTTTGTAAATTTCCTCTCTTGGCTACTGTAAATGAATGGTTTGGTTCAGCCTCCTCTGCATGTCATTTTCTTCGATTGTACTTCTTGAAGAAGATTCATAACTAGAACTCCCAAAGAGGTAGGGAAAACTACATCCATGCCATACACTAGTTAATAGGGAGACATACCAATATATTTCTTGGTGGCTAGTCTATCATCCCATAGTGCATGCACTATTTTTCTATGCCATGATTTTTGATTTTGTTCTAAGAGCTTCTTAATGATGTTTACCAAGCCCTTGATAGAGGACTCAGTTATTCCATAACCTTGTGGGTAATAAGCGGTGGAGTGGCCTAGGGTGATGTGATATTTATAGCAAAAGTCCACCATTTTCTTAGATATAAAGGCAGCAACATTATCGGTGATGATCTTCTTGGGACAACCAAACCTCGACAAGATGTTGGTTTCAAGGAATTTCATGGGGTGAAAACCGCACTGCTGAAAAGGGGCTTCAAAACTGATGGGGTGCAAGGGTAAAGGTAGGAGCTTTCTTTTGCCATCAAAGATTTGGCACTTATAAAAATTCATGACTAGTTTGTGAGTATCGGAAAATAGGGTAGGCCAATATTAGCCAGCTCTAAGGATCTTGTTGGATGTGGTCTTCCAATAGAGGTGACCCCCACATTCTCCTCATGTAATTCATGCATGATTTTCTATGCATTGTCTTCAAGAAAACATTTAAGTAGAAAACCAGCAAAAATCTTCCAGTACAATACTACATCTAAAATGAAAAAATTTAATGCTTTTTGTTTTAAGAATCTAGCTTTGGTTTTTGAAAAAGAAGGGGGACCATTGAGATAAGGAAGCACATAAATAACATGAGCATACCGAGGTGAATTTAAAAATATTTCTTCAATGTATGGTGATGTACTTTCTTCAATTTCTTCTAACATACCAACCATATTCATGTCTAAGGCTTGGAAATTTGAGTCAGCCATAAGTTTTGCAAGACCTTGTCCTTTAATCAATTTAGTGGGTCTGATTTGTAAATCCTATTATAAAATGGTGGAAATCCACTCACCCCTTTTACCATCAGGGTCTTGATTAAGTATGTATTTAACAACAGTGTGTGGGACAAAAGCTATGGTATGTGAATGCAAAATATAAACTCTAAAGTCCTTCAAAGCTTTGATTAAAGAAAAGGCTTGCTTCTCCATGATGTTATACTTTAGAGGAGCATCCCTTAAGGCTTTACTGAAGAAATCTATGGGTTACTCTTGCCCTATGATGTTCTTTTGCAAAAATATTTCTGCCACGGTATGTTCAGAGGCAAAGGAGAAAATGTAAAATTCCTTGGTGAAGTCCAGGCTAATCAAGACCGGTGTTTGTATGAGTGCTTGTTTTACTAGCTCAAAAAATTGTTTTGCTTCCATATTCCACTTCACTCCTACTTCCCTTTTTAACATATTTGTGATATTTCTTAGGAGCTTAGCAAGGTTAGGGATGAACCTCCTTATGAAGTTAATCTTTCCAGTGAAATATTGCAGCTCTTTAATGGTTCTGGGATGGCCGATTTGTAGGATACCCTCTATTCTTTTGGTATCTATCTTGATTCCTTCCTAAGAGATGATGTGACCTAAGAGTTTTCCTTCCTGAAGGCCAAACAAATTTTTCTTAGGATTTAAGGACATGCCATACTTTCTACATTTTTCAAATAATTTTCTCAAGTGGACTAAGTGCTTCTCATTAGTCTTGGAGTAGACAGTGATGTCATCAAGATATATGACTATGAAGTAACCTATGTCTTCTAAAAAATCTATGTCCATTTCCCTTTTGAAAGTAGCCCCTGCATTCATTAAACTGAATGGAATTTTAACATACACGAATGTACCCCAAGGTATAGTGAAAGTAGTCTTGAGTTGGTCACTTGGAAAGACGAGAACTTGGTTATAACCTGATAAGCCATCTAGTAATGAGATTCATTGTGAGCCAACTATTTTTTGGAGTATGTGATCCATTTTAGGCAAGGGGTAATTTTCTTTCGAGGCTTTGCTCAAATTTCTGAAGTCAATAAAAAGCCTAATTTCCCTGGTCTTCTTCCTAACTGACACAAGGTTGGACACCCATTATGAGTATCGAACAGGGACTATGATCCCAGCGTCGTACATATTTTTGATTTCTTTCTCAACTGAAGGTAGCAAGAGGGGGTTAATTCTTCTCAATTTTTGTTTAAATGGTTTCTTATTTTCTTTGAGAGGAATTTTATGTTGGATGATGCTGGTGTCATAGGATTTCAAGTCTTCATACCCCCAAGAAAACACATCTTTAAATTCTCTAAAAAACTCAATGTATTTCTATTTTGTGTGAGGTGGGATAGTTTTGGAGAGTTTGATTATCTTGGGCTCTTTCATCCCTCCAATGTTACACTCTTCTACATTTGTTTCAGTGGATTCCATCTTGGGATTTTTAGCTACATCATTAAAATCAAACAGCTCTTCTAGTGGTGTAAGGCCTTTTGGAAAGGTGTCATATTTGTACTGCAGAACTTCAAGTTCTCTTTGATCTGATTTATCAAATACTTATGCAACATAAGGGTTTTGAAGGTGGTTTATATCATCATCAAAGGGAAATTCTGTTTTGGAAGTTTTATTTTTAGTAGAATTATTTCTTTCAAATCTTAAACTCTATTTTGTGCTTGCAAAGTCATTTCTGGATTGGAGAAAATCATCTATTTGGTCATCATTGTCAAACACTTCCCAATGGATGAAGTTGTCTAGTATAGTAGGCCTATTCTTTATTTTTATGAGGCATTGATTAATTTCATAAGGTAAAGAGCAATTGCTGGCAGCAAAGACAAGCTCATTAGCAAGGAAGTTTTGGGCCCTAGGGATGAAAGTGAGCTCATATTTCTCAAAGGTTTTGAGAAGGTCTAGGACAACATTTCTATATTCCCTTAATCCAGGGTTCTTGGCTGAATATTCTGCCTTAATTTTATTTATGATCAATTCTGAATCTCCTTGAACCAATATTTTCTTAGCTTTGAGATCTTTGAGTAGGTGTAAACCAATAAGGAGAGCCTCATATTCTGCAACGTTGTTGATGCATTGGAAATCTACCCTATAGGAATGGCCTTCATTTGTGTTGTGGAACCAAACCCCTACTCCTAAACCAGCCTTATCACAAGAGCCATCAAAGCTTATATTCCAAAGGGTGTCAATTTCAATTTTGCCAATGTTCTGTACTTCGGGGCTACTAGATTTTTGGGGGTCACTTTCTTGATTAGAGAGTTGGTTTGGTTGTTCTGAGGGGCTTAGTTCTCTCTCGTTGTCATTTACTTGTTCACTTATGTCATTTTATTTGTACATGATGAAGGAGTCAAGATCTGAGTGAATGGAATAAACAGGTTTCATATTTGGCCTATCTATGTTACTCACCATATATTTCATGTGGGATTCCCGGTACAATCTTCTTCTTTGATTGAAGACTGTGATGGTGGCATAAGTCATGTCCATTTGAAGGCTACCCTGGAGTTTGGCTCCCCATGATCTTGATAAAAGCATGCCATACTTTGGGGGGATGTTAGCCACAACTATATCCATGACTAGACTCTTAGCGGGGATTTGTGCCAAATTGACACACAGATCCTTGATTAGGCCTAGACACTTAACCCTACTAGAATCAAAAGAGTACAAGTCTTTGTAAGGATTTGTGATTTATAAGCCCAATATCTCCATCAAAACCTTTGGCATGAGGTTGTGTGAGGCACCGGAGTTTAGCATAGCATTATGCATAATTTTATCATGTATGTTCAAATTGAAATAGAAAGGCGTGACAACTCCTTCTTAATATTTTCCCTCTACTTCAGGACCCAACAACACTTCTGGTTTCTCATCAGTTAAGTTTAAAGTGTCGGTATCATTCCCTATGTTTAATACTTTGAAAATCTAGGATCTATATACCTCTTGGGTTACCAACTCAGTGAGGGGTATTGCTATCTTGATTTTGGAAATCTCCCCCTCAAAACTGAAAGGTGTAGGTATCTTTATTGCATTTACATCAGTTTTATCAGCCATGAACTTTTCCACATTTTTAATTTTTTGATTTTGATTTCATGGTTTGGACAGCAGGATTTTTTGAGGGCCACTAGTTGAAGTACTAGGACAGCTTGAATCTTTACTTGGTTTACTAGTCTTTGGCTTGTTTAGTTCAGTTTTCTTAGCCATAATATTTATGTATTCCACTGTCTTTTTAGGGATAGGTTCAGAGGCTTTTCTAAAAATGGTGTTTGGTTGATTTGTTTTAGGAATATCTTGACTCTTTTTGCTCCTAAGGTCATACTACCTATGGAATTCCATTATGGCATTCTCAAATCCTAATCTATAGTCTTCAGAATCTTCATATGATTTCTCATCTAGTTTTGAAGAAAACATCCTTTGTTCTTCTTTGGTAAGGAATGTGTTATACTGATCATCTGAACCTATGACATTTACATGGTCTTCTTCCAACTGCTCAAGCTCTCTTTCTTCTTCATCTACATAGTTTTCTTGGAAAGGGGGTCTGATTTGTTGGTCACTCTCTCTTTGTCTGAATTGAGGGGGGTCTCTTCTAAAATTTTGATTTCTATTCATGTTTTGAAGATTGGCTTGATTTTACCTATGAGGTGTTCTCTCATTCAAACTGATTTTTTCCATCATCCTCTCCATTGTCCTAACTATGGAGTCAAGTTTGGTGTCAGAAGAGGAGGGTGCAGGTGTTGTGTCATCTTTATAAGACACCCTTTTTTCTGATCTCATCCTAGTGCTTTTCTCAATCAAATTGGCCTCTACACTCACAACACCATTTTTCATGTATTCTAGAGTTAGGTAATCTCTCTCCCCTAGTTGATAGGCCATATCAACATCAAAGCCTTCGGGATATTTCACTAAGGCCAAGCCTTATGGAGTTTTTATGTGAGGTGGGAGAGCATTGTAAACACTGTTAAACCTAGTGGAGTAGTCATGAACACTTTCTCCCAGATTTCTTTTAAGATTGTTATATTCGGATAGAATTTGAAGGGGGTTCTTCTTGATTTTCCATTTGTTCACAAAGGTTTGGTAGAGAGTAGGGAGATCATGTTGCTATTGGGAGGTAGGTTTTTCAACCATTTTTTGGGTTCTCACCCGAGGCTATGAGAAAAAATTCTCATATGCACGGTTTCTTCTTCTATCTCCATGTAGTGAAAAGCATCATTAATTCTATCTACATGTTTTTGAGAAGTGATGGATTCAGTCCCTAAGAAGTCAGGGATTCTGGACTGATAGTCATTTGGAAAAGGTAATAGTGGTTATTATAGAGCCAGTGGAGCATACCAAGCTACCTGATGGGAGAGAAAGGAAACAAAGGCTGATTTACAAGGGGAGGATTTGTGAGAGGTGGAGGAGGATGGAGTGAGGTGGTTTGCACAGTGGTGGTTTGGATGGGTGTAGCTGAGGTACTTGGACTGGAGGACTGACTCTGAGTAGATTTGAGATGAAAAGGGCTGAAGTTATGGAGAATTTGAAAATTAGGTGGAGTGGAAGGAGAAGCTTCTCTACTGGAGCTTTGCTGCAAATCTATGGGCTGAAGGTCATCTTGGTCAACCCTACTATGTGACTTGGTCTTGAATAGATTCTTGGTATGGTGTAATTCAAACTGAGGATCTTGTGAAATTTTAAGGTGAT
>CM076575.1:207559745-207668229 GCA_034641835.2 Pinus albicaulis | reverse complement strand
GGACAGCTCAGATGGTTGAGATCATAATTTGTAATATCCCCCAAAGGGGAAAAACAGAGTAATAAAAGAAATACACCAATACGGATATAGAAAATATATGAGCTGAACCGGATCAACTGAATCTTGGCACATAGAATACCAGAAACTGAGCCATTTTATTAATCAGAAAGTACATAGAGAGGAGTACAAGTAAATCAGAGTAAGTGCACCTATCCTTGCCCTAGGCAAGAGATGACCCTCTCAGACAGAATAATGGCTGCAACAAGGACAGCGTCCTAGCTGCTCTGAAGACTGAAGACTGGCAAAATGGCTGATCTCAAGCTGCAAATCCTCCCCAAAGGAAAACGTTGTCTCTGCTAGTGACAGCGCAGAAATAGGTGAGGCACCAATCACCAAGCCACCTGACAGATAGATCAGCTACTGAATGTGGGGAAAACGCTGTTGAGCCCTCCTGCTCCACAGATCTGCGTCCCACCTGATGGATCTGAAGCCTCCAATCAGATCTGCGTCCTTCCCTTCCTGTTCTGCGTCCTCCAATACCAGATCTGCTACCAAACCTCAGATCTATGCTGGATCTGACAATATCTCTTCAGATCTACAGCCTCTAGGGCTGGATCTGATGTTACCCCTTCAGATCTGGACTAGATCTGACAATATCTCCTCAGATCGGCAACTCCCCAAGCTGGATCTAGTGCTAAACCTCCAGATCTGCAACATACAAGACTAGATCTGCAAGTATCTGCTCAGATCTACCCCTTTCAAGGTTGGATCTATCAATGGCCCTTCAGATCTGCAACCCTTTCCTTCAGAAATAGACAGCGTCCTCACTCCCAGGCTAGTCAGCGTTCTTCCTCCTCCTGGACAGCGTTTTCTCTTCCTAGATCTGGACTGCGTCCTCCCTGGGACAGCGTCCTCACCCTCCTGAATAGAACAGCGTCCTCTCTCCTGATGAGACAGCGTCCTCTCCTCTCTGAACTGCGCAGCCACAAGAGGGCTTTCTCCTCCTCGGTTGCTTGGAAAGCTGCTGTGCAGCACACTCACCCCAGGCCCGAAAAGTGTGCTCGAACAAACCATACTGGGCGGGCTCGGGGGTCCCCGAGAAGCTGGGGTGAGAGCCGGAAATAACCTTGCCGGGGCGAGGCACTCGAGGTCCCGAGGCTAAGGGTGAGATCTCCGGCCAGGGCACTCGTGCACTAGCAGGTCTTTGCCCGAGGCAGGCTAAACAGCCGTGCGCGGCAGAGACAAAGTCTAGCTATCAAGAAGAATATCAAATCATGGATGATCCAAATGAGGTGAGAACCTCTCCTTTTATAATACCAAACTCCCTCCAAAACTTAACTCTCCGCAGTTTACCTTGGGTCAGCCTGATGCCTCCCCCATCATGCTTATGTGGACCCCCAAGGCCCCCTCTCTAAGTTACAACGTCCATCTACTAGGAAAAGAACACTTTATTATAAAGTGAGGTGACTAAAGTGAGGTGACCCCTCTTATTTCTCACTTTATTTATTATTTCTAGCTAAAGCGGCAAAATAAAGCAAAATTGAAATATTCCAATTAGCAAGGCTAATTGGGAATATTACAGTCTCCCCCGGCAAAACGTTGCTTGTCCTCAAGCAACTGAAGTGAGGGATGCTGTAGGATTCTCTCATCCTCCCAAGTGGCATCCTCATCTGGCAGATTCTTCCACCTCACCAAGAATTCTCTGATCTTCCTGCTACGCAGCTGCCTCTCCCTGGTGTCAATAATGGCTTCCGGCTGTAGTACCAAGTGCCCCTCGTCATCTGTCGGTGGTAACTCCCCAGTGGCTGTCACATGCTGGCCCAGTGCCTTCTTCAGGCATGATACATGGAAGATGTTATGGATCCGGCTGCCTTGGGGCAGCTCCAACTCATATGCAACCTGTCCGATCCTCCGTATCACCTTGTATGGTCCATAAAAACGAGGCTTAAGCTTCTCTGCCCCTTTCTGTTTGAGTGATGACTGTCGGTATGGCTGTAACCGTAGGTAGACCAGGTCCCCTACCTCAAAGTGTCTCTCCACCCGACCCTTATCAGCATACAATTTCTGCTGATTTTGTGTTGTGGCTATGTTGTCCTTGGAGCCCGGAGGATGTCTTGGCTCTCTTGGATCCATAGTTTGGCTCGCGGAGCCCTGCTAACCCCAAACATCACGTCCACAAAAGATAAGGAATGGTATCCATACAGCGCATAAAAAGGTGTCATGCCAATGGACATGTGGTGGGTTGTGTTGTAGCAGTACTCGCCCAGATGTAGCCATTTCAACCATGCTCTCTGCTGCCCACTGACGTAGTTACGCAAGTAGCCCTCCAGCCACTTGTTAACTATCTCTGTCTGCCCGTCCGTCTGGGGATGATAACTAGTGCTCGGTGTCAACTCCGTCCCCACTAGTCGAAAGAGCTCCTGCCAAAAACCACCCATAAAACGGCTGTCCCTGTCACTAACGATGGTCTTGGGTAGACCATGTAGTCTGAAAATCTCCCGAAAAAACAGTTCTGCCACCTGTGCCGCTGTATAATGCGCCGAAATGGCGAAGAAATGAGCATACTTCGTTAGCAGGTCGACGACTACGAAGATGCAGTCCTTGCCCTGCACCGTGGGCAACCCTGTGATGAAGTCCATCGAAACACTCTCCCACTTCCCCTCTGGAATGGGAAGCGGCTGCAACAACCCTGCGGGGTGACTCATTTCACCTTTGTTTCGCTGGCAAACCTCACACTCCCGAACGTGCTGGAGTACGTCCTCTTTGAGGCCCTTCCATGCAAACCTCTCCCGGATGGCCCTGTACATCTTGGTGAACCCCTGATGGCCCGCCAATGGTGAATCATGAGAAGCATGGAGTATCTTCTCCTTGAGCTGAGACCCCTCAGTCAAGAAGATCCTATCCCTGTAATAGATGACCTCATCAGCCACCCTGTATCTGCTATCTGCTATCTGCCCATCCAGCACCTCGCATGCAAATCTATCTTTGGAGTACTCAACCAGTAGTCGAGCCTTCCAGTCAGCGTCCAAGCTCATGAGTGATAACGTGGCTGGTCTACGGGAAAGGGCATCTGCTACCACGTTATTTTTCCCCTTGACATACTCGATGTCAAAGTCATATGCCTGGATCTTGCTGATCCACTTCTGCTGCCTCTCCTGCAACTGCTTCTGCTCCAGAAAGTACTCCAGGCTGTTATGATCTGTCCTCACCCTGAATCTGCCACCTACCAAGTACTGCCGGAATTTGGCCAATGCATGCATGATGGCCAGCATCTCTTTGTCATAGATGGGATAAAGCCTCTCGTGTGGAAGGAGCTTCCGGCTCTCGAACGCAATCGGATGACCCTCCTGCATCAAAACTGCCCCAATGCCTTCTCCTGACGCATCGCACTCCAGGACAAAGGGCTGAGTAAAATCTGGCAATGCCAACATGGGACAACTACTCATCACCTCCTTGAGCTTATCAAAAGCTCGCTGGGCGATATCCGTCCAACTGAATGCCCCCTTCCTCGTCAGCTCCGTGAGGGGTGCAGCAAGCTGTGAGAAGCCCTTGACGAACTTCCTGTAGTAAGTGCAGATACCAATGAACCCTCTAAGTTCCGTCACATTCCGCGGCTCTGGCCAGTCTCTGATAGCCCGGATCTTCTCCTCGTGGACTCTCACCCCGTCCACTCCTATGATGTGTCCCAAATACAGCATCTCCGTCAATCCAAACTCACACTTGGAGAGCTTGGCAAAGAACTGTTGCTCCTCCAGAATGTGCAAGACCGTCTCAATGTGCTGGAGGTGCTCCTCCCAGGTCCTGCTGTATATGAGGATATCATCAAAGAAAACCAGCACGAACTTCCTCAGATGATCCCTGAAAATATGGTTCATGCAAGACTGGAAGGTAGCAGGTGCATTGGTCAGCCCAAACGGCATGACCAGAAACTCAAAGTGCCCATAGTGACACCTGAAAGCAGTCTTGGGAATGTCCTGTTCCCTCATGCGTATCTGATGGTACCCGGACCTCAAATCAATCTTGGAGAAGAACCGTGCTCCTCTCAACTCGTCCATCAACTCATCGATCCTGGGAATGGGGTACCTGTTCTTCAGCGTCTTTTTGTTCAAAGCCCTGTAATCAATGCACATGCGCAATGTGCCGTCCTTCTTCTTCACCAGCACTACTGAGGAGGCGAAAGGACTGGTGCTGGGTCGAATGTGCCCAAGGGCCAGCAGCTCCTGAATGGCCCGCTCTATCTCGTCCCGATAGGCTTTGGGATGCCTATACGGTGTGGTGATCACTGCCTGTATGCCCTGCTCCAACTCGATCGTGTGCTCAAACCCCCGATCCGGTGGCTGTCCTGGTGGAATGTCTCCAAAAACTACTGCATACCTGTCGAGAAGAGTCTGTAGATCAGGGTGCACCGCCCTTCCCGTATCTACTATCTCTGAAGCCCGCAACTCGACTGCCCACTCTATATCTCCCCTGCGGAATGTCGCCTCCATGCTGTGTGCCGATACTGTCTGGGGTGGATATGTGTTCTGCCCTCGGATCTTCTCATGCTTCCCCGTCTTGGGATCATCCCACTCCATCTCCAAGGCCTTCCAATCTGTTGTGACTTTTCCCAGAGTAATAAGCCACTGAACTCCCAATATCACATTGGTGTCCGGAATGTCCACCACAAAGAAGTGATCAGTCAATGTATAGGTGCCCATCGTCACTGATAACTCTGGTACATATCGAGCACAAGCCATGGTCTGATCTCCTGGAACCAAAACGGAAAACCCATCAAAGCCCTCCGTCGGTATGCCTCTCCGTGCAATCATCTGGGCATCAATGAAGTTGTGAGTAGCCCCACTGTCGACTAAGACCGAAACTCTCTGTCCGCGCACTGTCCCACGCATGCGCAATGTCAGATACTTGGGGACTCCTCGTAATGCTGCTAGAGCTCCCCCAGTAGGTGCGAATGAAGCCCCACCTGAATCGGGTGGTGGAGGTGGTAAGGTACTCTGTGCTGCATAACATCCTCCTGTCTCCTCATCATCCCCCTCATCCTCTTCTCCGCTGCTCTCGGAGAAGACCTCTATAAAGTGTGCCTTCCCTGCCGTACACTTGTGGCCTGGTGCCCACGGCTCCTGGCATGTGAAGCATAATCGCTTCCGTCTCAGCTCTCTCCTGGCCTCATCATCATACTGTCCTCGTCCTGGATTCGCCTTGGGAGGCGGAATCCTCGTGTCCTTACCCCTGGGCTGGAAAGCCTGTCTCTGGGGATAAGGTGGCCGGGTCCTAGGCAAGACATCTTGTAGGTCACGGGTCCTACTGATAGCATCCTGTAGTGTAGCCGGTTTGTTCGACCGGACTAGGCCACGAAGTGGTTCTGACAGCCCCTCCACAAACATCGTGATCATCCGAGCTGTTGATAAGTCGGGTACCATCACTGAAACCCTCAAGAAGTCTGAGATGTATGCCTCTGCACTCCCTGTCTGTTTGAGCTTGGTCAGCTCAAGGAAAGGCTGATCCGGGTCCTTCCTGTCAAAACGTTCCACCACTCTCCTGGTGAACTCAGCATATGTGGTCACTGCGGAGTGTCCCAGTGTTGTCAACCCATGGAACCACCAGTTCTGGGCCTCACCCTCTAGATGTAATGCAGCCATCTTGATGGCCTCCCTCTCTGGCATCTGGTTAAGCTGAAAATAGAGGTCTAGTTTCTCCACCCAAGACTTGGCCGTAGCCTTCTGTGAACCATCAAACATCGGCAAATGAAATTTGCTCGCTGCACGGTGACTATCACGGTGGGATCCACGTCCCTTGTTTCGATCATAAGACTTGCCGCCACTTCGGAACTGGATATATTGATGAAAAGGAAAAGCGTCCATGAATTCCGGTCCCATGCTCCGCCAATCTGCAAACAGAACCGCATGTTGGGCTAGACCCCCATCTCTTGGTGCAGTTGATTCCTCTTCCTCTACCGGAAAGGTAGGCATAGTGGGTCGCGTAGGTTCGGAATCAACCCTCTGCGCTGTCATAATGGGAATAGCATCTGGTATGCTACTAGACACGCCCAATCCTTCCCCTACCTGGGAAACCCTAGGGGGTTCCCTCTCTGCAATCTTCTTGGTTACATCCTTCATGAATGCATCCATCTTCTCAGTCAACTTTGCAAACATGGCCTCCATTGGATTCCGCTGTTCTGCCTCTGAATCATAATCACTTCCCCCGAGGAGACGGGGGTGACCCCTGGACGTCATAGACTGCTAGCACCACAGGCTGAGCCAGATCTAAGCTCCGATACCACTGTAATATCCCCAAAGGGAAATAACCAGTAATAAACAGAAATATGCCAGACAGATATAGAAAATATAATGCTGAACCGGATCATGGGAATCATGACATGAAATACGAGAGCGGAGCAATATCCACAATCGGAAAGTACATAAGAATTGGCCCACTCTACGGGAAGGACAGCGTCTAGAACACTCACGAATCTTTGAGATGAGCTACTTATTGGGACGTGAGTTTGAAAGTTGATAATGGTGATCTCAAGCTGCAAACCCTCACCAATGGCAGTCTCGCTGGCGAAGCAGGATGAGTTCTCGATCTCCCAAACCTCCAGAGACAATGGAGATAGATCGTACCAGAATGTTGAGAAAACGGTGATGATCCCTCCTGCTCCTCAGATCAGCGTCCTACCTAGTGGATCTGCCTCCTGAATGCTCAGATCTGATAGATCTGAAGCCTCCAATCAGATCTGCATCCTGTCCCTCCTGATCTGCGTTCTCCTATATCAGATCTGCTACCAAACCTTCAGATCTATGCTGGATCTGACAATATCTCTTAGGATCTCTGACCTCTAAGTGGATCGATGTTATCCCTTCAGATCTGGACTAGATCTGCCACTATCTACTCAGATCTGCAATTCCCCAAGCTGGATCTAGTGCTAAACCTCCAGATCTGCAACATACAAACCTAGATCTGCAAGTATCTGCTCAGATCTACCCTCTCCAAGGTTGGATCTGTCAATGGGCCTTCAGATCTGCAACCCACTCTTCAGAAATAGACAGCGTCCTCACTTCCAGGCTGATCAGCGTTCACCCTCTCCCTGGACAGCGTTTTCTCTGCCTAGATCTGGACTGCGTCCTTCCTGGGACAGCGTCCTCACCCTCCTGAATGGATCAGCGTCCTCTCTCCTGATGAGACAGCGTCCTCTCCTCTCTGAACTGCGCAGCCACAAGAGGGCTTTCTCCTCCTCAGATTTGCTTCAGAAACTGCTGCTGCTTTGCTACTGGAACTGAAAAGTGTACTCAGAACAAACCTTACTAGGGCGGGCACTCGAAGTCCCCCGAAGCTAAGGGTGAAACCAGAAAACCTTACCAGGGCAGGCACTCGAAGTCCCCCGAGGCTAAGGGTGAGATCTCCGACCGGAGACACTCGTGCACTAAACAGTGCTGCAGACCGACTAAACAACCGGCGTGCTGAAGCAGACAGAAGTCCAGCTATCAATAATAATATCAAATCATGGATGATCAAAATGAGGTGAGAACCTCTCCTTTTATAATACCAAACTCCCTCCAAAACTTAACTACTCCCTTACTCTTCTCTGACCTGCGCAGTTTACCTTGGGTTAGCCTGATGCCTCCCCCATCATAATCACGTGGACCCCCAAGGCCCCCTCTCTAAGTTACAACGTCCATCGACTAGGAAAAGAACACTTTATTTATAAAGTGAGATGACTAAAGTGAGGTGACCCCTCTTATTTCTCACTTTATTTATTATATCTAGCTAAAGCGGCAAAATAAAGCAAAATTGAAATATTCCAATTAGCAAGGCTAATTGGGAATATTACACTCCGCCTCTCTCAATCTGCTCATGAAAGAATGAATGACCTTTTCCCTCCTTTTCCTCCTTTAACCTAACCCTAAGTGACTTTTGGGGAATCCCTAAATCCAATGGCTGAGATAGCTTTAGATCTAGAGCTGAGATTAAAAATGCTCATTTAAATCTCACTTTCTATTTTTTAATTCACCCCACTTTAATAAAGACTCACTTAGTCATTTATTTCCAAAGTCACTTTTCACTTTCTAATTACACATTGACTTTATTAAAGTCACTTTAAAATTAGACTTAGTAACTTTATCACTTAAAGTCACTTTTAAATTAAATTTGACTTTATAGCTTTATAAAGTCACTTTAGGAGAAAAATTAAATTCTTTTGGACACTTTTCCCTAGGCCAAAGATCAAAGCCTTAGGGAACCACCTGTCCTCCGGTAACCAAATTTCAACACAAGATTCTGGGATTCTCAAGTTACTTCATGGAAGCAATGTGTCCCCATATGGAGCCAGATGTTGCACAATTTTTTTCAAAGCTCCAAGGAAGCAGATTTGCCAGAAAGTTTTCAAAGAACCGGACCATCAATCAGTAGTCTATCGAGTCTTTGTAAACCCATTTTGCAAGTTTTCTAATGTAAATGATGCTAGTAAGATCTTGAGTGTATGTAACAACCTGGGTAAGCCTATTTTTTTGGGCGATAATTTCATCCTAGGAGGTTTTTCGTCTCACTGACTCATCTGTGTTTCTAAACACGGATGGTCGGCAGAGTTTTTTCGTCCAACCTCACCTCAAAGCTAAGGTGGAATTCATCATCAAAGTCTTAGGTGAGTCCTAGTGTTCTAGTCAAGTCTTATGTAAAAGTGATTTGAGAATAATTTAAGCTAATTAGATATTATTATAAATCACTTGGTCTACTAGATCATGTTGCGTCACAAAATTGGGTATGTGTCTTGAGGGCCTAAGCCAAATGTGTATTCCCCCTTTGAAGGTTGTAAATGTAAAAATATTATGTATTGGAGGGTGGAAAAAATATCAAAATCCCCTCATGTGTAAATTAATTAATTTTTCTGGCAAAATACAATTAAATCCTAAGCCAGAAAAATAATTAATTAGAGTCAAATTAAGTTGTCTTAGCAAAATTAATTTTCCAACTGGAAAAATTCGTCAGTCTTAAAAGAATCAATTTTTTGAGGTCTTCCACCAAGGGACTATTGTATATTTCAAGAAAAAATGGACCCTTGGAGCTTGCTGGTCAAGTCAAAGTCAATTTTTTGAGAAAATTAGCTCAAAATAACAGTGTTACATGGGGTCTCGCCCCCCCACCTAGGGGTCTAGATTCCTCACCCCCTCGCGCTCCAGTCTTGGGGACTTCTAGGGGACGTTTCCTTCACGCCCCCTCACGTCCCCTGCACACCCCCTTCACGCCCCTTTTAGTTTATGGTTTCGTGTTAAAAGTTGGTGTGCCACTTAGCATGTTTGAGAATCCAAGTGATTCTAATTTAGATGGTGACATGGTTGATTCTGATATATTCGTGCAACAGCTAGATGCAGAGACTAGTGGGGCATTACCTTGAGCATTTATTCTCTTTATCATTATGATGATATCATTTGATATTCATATGTTATGTTTTATGTTTCAGACATAACTTATTTGCTTTTAAGTTTTATGTTTCAGACTTGAGTTTTACATTGTTAGTAGTTACATTAATGATTATACAGTTACAAACTTACAAAATTACATGTATGATTGTATGATGTATGTTTTAACTTTTAACTTTTAAATTTGTTTCAGTTATATGATTCATCATTCATCAATTTATAATTTTATCATTTATGATTTATCTTTCATGATGTAAGTGTATGATGACTGTATATACATTCCTTGCAAAAATATAGTTACATTATAAATATTAAATTTTATAATTTTTATGACCCCGACATCCCCCACGTTTCCTGAAAATTGGTAGGGAGCTTTTGCATAGGCCGCTCCCGCACTCCCTCGCCCCCTCGCTCCCACCTCCAGGGGACTTGGTGGAACATTGCAAAATAATTAATTTTGAGCTAATAAAAATGGAATTAAATCATAAATTTGAAGAGTCCTCTAAAATAAAAATTCAACAGCGAATATTAAAAGATGATCAAGTATTTTTCGATGACCGAGATTATTTTGACAATGATCAAGGAAACTAGTCGTTATTTTTCCACTTGGAAGATTTATCTATAAATTAGAGAGTCATTTGAGTCTCTAGCACAATGATCTCTAGCTAGAAAATTGTTGCTGAAGCATCTTTGTAACACTATTATCCCATTGGGAACAAATTTTTCTATCATGATAAATATTAAAGACTTTGGGGTGCAATTCAAGGTGTTCATGTTTATTGATTTGTGGTATATACTGACTACGGACATTCCTATTTTGTGTTGAATATTGGTAAGATTTGTTTTTCATTAGATGGAGATAAAATCGTACTATTGATAGTTTTGGGTTAATCTTAGGTGGTTTGATTCCCCAAGTGATTAACATATTGTATTGAAATAAATACATAGTGTTTGCAGGTACTTCATTCCTTGGTCTCCAAGTTCACAAACTTGGGCTGCAATTATTGTTACTTGGATCCAAAATATTTGTGTAGTGCATTTAATCTTCGCTAAGGCTATAGTGTACATTGGGTTTTTAATGTGTTTTAACCATTTATCAAAGAAAATAGCCATAAAAAAATTATTTCCCAAAAAAATTGTTTTCAAAACCCTTGTATATTTGTAAATTTTGTAAATAATTTTGTAGATTTAATTTGTAAATTATTTTGTTAATTTGGGTTTTGGGGTTTTAAATTTTATATAGTATTTGGGGTTTTGGGGTTTTGAAATTTAAATTATTTTTTTTATATTGCATATTTGGGTTTCTATTCTAAATTTGTTTTAGGATTGAGAGAGAAATTGGCATTAGAAGCATCAGAAACCCTAGAAATTGGTTTCTATTCTAAATTTGTTTTTAGGCTATTTTTGCAGGTTGCTTATTTTCAAATCGGAGAAGAAACCCATTTTCTGAAGGTCCTAGCCCTTACCCAACCAAAAAAGGTTAGTGTTTGGAACCTATTTTGCAAGAATTTAGAAGGCCATAATACCTACATGGGCTAGATCTCAATTACAAACAAGGGTTTCTTCAAGGCACTGACATTTTATTTCTAACAATTTGTTTTGCAATGATTTTGGGGTTAACATTGTGTTTTCAGCTGGTCATCTTCATTTGAAGTCTTCCTAACCATCTACAAGCTATGTCACAGGGTTCGCCGAACCTAAAGCTTGAGGTTCGAAATTCGGCGAACCTAAAAAAAAATTTCGAATTCGATCAGGTTCGCCGAACCTGAATGCCGAACCTAATGCCGAACCTGATGTCGAACCTAATGCCGAACCTAATCGAACCTAAAGGCGAACCTAATCGAACCTAAAGGCGAATTTTATGATTTTTTTTCCATGAAGTTCGATTTTAATAAATTTTATGACTTTTTTAACATAAATTATCATTTCTATATTTAACAAAGTCCATTTTACTAATAAAAATTTGTTATTCATAGTTTTTTCTAATCAAAATTCGTTATTAAGTTATTCATGTGTTTTTACTAAACAAAATTCGTACTCATAGTTTTATAATTTATTAATTTATTTTGATTTATTTTATTTTATGCCATATATATATATATATAATATATATATATTGAAAAATATATATAGTCGAACCTAATGCCGAACCTCATTACGAACCTCATCGGAAAATTCGAATTCGAATCGAACTTAATCGTTACCAACTCGAATTCGAACCCAAACCGTGTGACATAGCCTACAAGGCCCCAAGGCCTCTTGGTTTGCTCTCTAAACCCTAATTTTCATTGTTTTATCACTGTTATGATTTTCAGTTTATAACAGTGATATATAAGCCCTAAAATCACATTTAAATTGGTTAAAATAACTCAAAATTGCAAAAATTGAATTTTCCTAAATTCTCGCCATTTGGGCATTGGTTATCTAGCCTAGATCTTATTTCTTGCTTGCTGAAATTTTATTGCATAACTGAATATATCAGATCTGAATTTTTCTGAATAATTCACCTAAAAGACTCAAAATTCAAATTTTCAATTTTTGGCAAGTTTTCCCAAGTTCTAGGCATTTTTGGGCATTTTTTCAAGCACTAATAGCCATAGTCACCACGTTCATGTTCGTGTTTGAGTTCGTCAACTTTGAAATTCGAATAAAGTTTGACAATTAAAATTTTGACAATAAAATTCGGCATTAAATTCAACATAATATATATATATATATATATATATATATATATATATATAATTCAATTAAAATTTAAACACAAATGCTAGAAATAAAAATAACATTGCCAAGTTGCCAACATGATTAATAATTAAATGAACACAGTGACTTAGCCTATGTCTAGGTGGTCTCCTCATCTTCATGCTATGTGACTCACCCTATGAACCCATTATTTCATGAATTTTATAAATATATTAAAAATCGAATATTATTATATATAATTATAATGATAAATAAATAAATTATGAATACAACTTTAAATTATTATGTAAATATTTTTTTTACATATAAATATATTGAAATTTATATGTATTATATATAAATAAGTTATGTAAATGTAGACCATGTTTATTAAAAGTTATGTAAATAATTTTTTATTTACATACTACAACTTGGACATAATTGTGTTGGAACCGTACAACTTCGTTATGTAGATCTCGACACTTAGATTTCAACAGTCGTCTTTGCATTGGCATCAAGCAGTTTCACTGTACAAATATTGCCACTATAGATTTCGGCAGTCATCGACTCACCATTGCAAACAACTAAACCAAAAAAAGCAATGTTAGACGTATCGTCATTCTCTGGAGTCTAAGCTTCTCAGATTGCAGAGTCATGAGACCAGTCACGACTCATGACACCAACTTAGGATTCAAGAATCAACGGAGGCAAGCCACAATAAAGAAAATTGGGAGTGCAATTCCAGTGGTGTGGTGTTTAGAAATTAGGTTTTACTCCAAGATTAAACCCTAGTCGAATTTTACAGGCAAATTTAAACGAATAAATTCGAATTGGTTTAAGGTTCGACGAATTTCGAATTTCAACCTTGAAATTCGCCGAACCTGGTGACTTAGCTAATAGCTCACTGGTTTTATTATTTACTCACTGTTGTAAGAAGTTTTTTAGATCTGATATTTTTTGAATATCATACTTTAAAAGCCTAAAAACTTGATTTTTTAATTTTGATAAATTTTTCCCATTTTTTCCTAGCATCATTAGCTTGTTGATCTGATTATTTGTTTACTATTATAATAAGTTACTTTAGATCTAATATATCACTGAATACTTCATCTTAAAGTGGGCTAAATTCATCTGCTAATGATTGGAAAAAATTTTGATTCATATGTTTGGTAAATTCCATAATCTAAAATGATTTTATTGTTGTTGTCATAAGTCTAATAAGTGCTGAAATTTTCTGAGGTGTTGTTGTTGATTTGGAAATTTTTCCCATTTTTTCCTAGCATCATTAGCTTGTTGATCTGATTATTTGTTTACTATTATAATAAGTTACTTTAGATCTAATATATCACTGAATACTTCATCTTAAAGTGGGCTAAATTCATCTGCTAATGATTGGAAAAAATTTTGATTCATATGTTTGGTAAATTCCATAATCTAAAATGATTTTATTGTTGTTGTCATAAGTCTAATAAGTGCTGAAATTTTCTGAGGTGTTGTTGTTGATTTGGATATTTGAGATCTAACACTTGCTTGTCTTGCTCTAAGTTACAAGGATTTCTGAATTTTACACTTAAAGCACTAAATTTTTAATCTTGTGGCTCGTATAAGTGGCTTTGACACTTGAAATCTAATTGGAATCGTGTAATCATTGGCTAATTGAAAAATTGGATAATTTATTCTAAGTATCTTGTGGATTGATTCATTGGCACTTGTATCCTTGAGCACTTGTCTTGTTTTAAGATTGTCCTCTAATTGTTGTCAAGTACTATTGTCATAAAGAATAATCATAACTTGAGTACTTAAACACGTAAACAATCTTAACTCAAGTAATTTCACTCATCATCTTTTCACAAGCATTCTAGGATCCAGCTTGCATTAATAACTTACCTTCAAGCATAAGCTTGGTTGATGGACTCCTAGGACAACCCTTTTCCAATTAGCTTCAGGGGTTCAACCCTTCTTAGTGGTTAACACAGTGACCTTGCATTCGTCAGAGCCACAGTGTCTGCAGTGCCGGAGGCACTAGGTGGTTGGAACATAGAGGGAGGTATCGTTAATCAGGTCATTGCCTACTTCCTGTTGGCTTCCATCCCACAACCTACTCTGAGGACCATTTCTCAAAACAATTAAGGGAGAGGTCAAATCTAGATTAGGCATTTAATCTAAAATTTACCTAGTTCTTAGGACTTGCATCCCATATAGGATAGTCTATCATATTAAGCAGCGAGTTTCCATCAAATTACTTGGCATTATTTTACATTCAGCAAGAATTGTGACTCCATAAGGCACTGGTCTCATACTTAAAATCTAATCTAATCATTAATCTTGCTAAATTTAAGCAAGTAACTAGGACACTCATCCGTGTCTCCCAAACAAGTTGGTTCCCAACTTGTTTTCCTTCACCTCATTTCATAGGGACTACCCCCCATAGCCTGTTGTTGGGAGACAGCTAGAACGAAGTGGGTGGGGATCATAGTGACAGCCCCCACCCTGAACGGTTGTCACGGTGCCTATAAGATCCAGGCGACAACAAGTCCCAAGTTACCTAGGCTTGTTACATAACTCAAACTCATCATACTAGCATCACTTTACATCATCCTCGCAGGGCTTGTGGAATCTGGGTACAGTAGGAGAAGATGAGAAGAAGCAGTAGAGTTCAAAAACTCCGGTGATATGATGATCTCTGACAGTACAAGCGGCCTTTGATACATCCTTGGGCATAGAGTCGTCAAAATCTTCAGGTGCTACTCTAGTGTTCAACAATGTCAACAATGAACCCCAATCCTAGAAAGGCCCACATGACCTAGGGCATAC
Organism: Pinus albicaulis; assembly: GCA_034641835.2. Classification (NCBI taxonomy): domain Eukaryota; kingdom Viridiplantae; phylum Streptophyta; class Pinopsida; order Pinales; family Pinaceae; genus Pinus; species Pinus albicaulis. The sequence continues at coordinate 207,653,323 of CM076575.1, read as the reverse complement.
ACAACCAAGCTCAAAATATGATATACCATTCAAAAAGTAATGGTTAACCATTGAGAGGGCTAATCCATCTAGAAACCTGTGCATATGGGAAGTGCCATACTAGAATACAAAACCAACAATGCAAAGATGATATCCCCCTGCCAAATAAAACCACATTTTCCAGGGAACTCCATAAACAAAGCAAAATATCATGTGCACAAGAGGAGCACACCACCTGCTAAGCCATATGTCATGATGATAAATCCAAATATGAGAAATATGCCACATATGACCAAGAAGCCTCATCATCGTCATATAATAATCATGTCATCTCCAAGCTACACACTAGGAGCTGTCACCAAGATCAAAGAAATGTGTGAGCAAACATCCTCTATTACAATGCATCAGAACCCACCTAGGTGGTCAACAGATAAGCTGTCACAAGAGATCTGAGGGCACCAAGAAATATGCCCCTAGGTCATCAAAAGCTCCATCAATGTCATCCTGTAGGCCTCTGACATCTGTGATGAAAATCACAAGTATGACTCTGTGTGATGAAAATCAGAGGTATAAGGCCTCACAATATGAAGGGTAACCGAACCCATTCACACCAATAAGTTGTCACCATGTGTATGGAAATAGAGAGTAGTTCTGCCCCATATAAATGACACAATTTCCCACAGCCCCTAAATTATCATGCCACCCTACTTATTTAATGCAAGAACTTATGATCTTAGTTACTGTCACTACAGTTATAACTCATCTGTTCATTTTATCATAATTTCTTTTGCAGAACATCACGTAATGCATCGTTGTTCAATCATTGCTATAAAAAAAGATCACATTCCAATATCTAATGCACTTTGGAAAAAATGAGATCATATATGATCAAACTGAAACTGAGTTAAAAATGTATGCTCCTTATACCACTTTGTTAATTTAGGACTCTGTAGATATATCATTTAGATTATATTATGACACTATGCAATAGTGTTCAATAGTTATTTATCAAGGAGAAATAGCATGCTAGTAATTAAATGCTTTACGCCTTTGTAGCAATCACTGCTTATATCAGGAAAGCATACTCACCGTTGGTATTTTTAGATAACCACTCGGGGCTAGATGTTCCTGCATAGAATGGAAATGCAAACATGTAAAAAACATTTTTGTCTTTATTCTTCCCCATGTATTGGTAGCTATTAAAAATCAATCTTAAACCCATTTCTCAAAAGGTCAGAATGTTGTGAAAAGAATGCAGAAGACACCAAGATTGCATGGGTAATGAGTTTAAGAAGCAGACCTGCACAAAATCAGAATATAGTTCGCCCTTAATTAAAGCATCGACAAGCGCACAGATAAATGATGTCTGAGAATATATCAATAATCAGGGTTAAGTATACAGACTGACAGTAAGTGCAGAGGAAAATAAAAATGAACACATAGTCCACGCATATTACAATGATGCAAATAAAATCTGTATCCTTACACTACCGTTTACATTCATCTCAAGACTTTCTGAAAGCTCAGCATAGTAGAAATTCAAATTAAATAAAAATTAAATTTACAATATTTATCAAAGTTTTCCAACGAACCACGTAGGAAACATCACTAGCATTTAAAAATATTTGAAAGAAAAACTATTTTCCAGTGTAAATCTTCAGTTGCTTTGAAAAATTACAAGATATTCCATAAACTCTGCAAATATTTCCTACGTAATCTCCCAATATTTTGTAACTCCCATCATTAAGTCTGAGGTATTGGATACCCATAAATAAAGCCATTGTTTAACATAACTGTCTTGACAGCATTTTACAAATCCTACATGGTAAAAAATCCACAAAGCATTTGCTTATCCATAAAAATGGAAAACTCCTTTCCAAATCTCCTAGCAAACTCATCCTCGTCAACTGTAGCTGGAGCAGCCATCACCATCTCCACCTTCTTTTCTTTCAATCTTTCCTTCTTATGCAGACACTTGCTTGCATAATGACCATACTCTTCACATGCAAAGCATTTCACTTTGCTTAAGTCCTTCATGATGAACTTCTCTTTGCCTTTCTTCAGTTTACTAGCAGGGGCAACATTCTCTGCATCAATCTTCTGTGGAAGATCCTCATCCCAAAGTTCCTATTGGATGAAATCATCCCACAACCTGTTCCAATCTGGAAGTTTCTCCCATGAGACTACTCCTTTGATGAATGGCTTCCACTGATTTAAGAAGCCCTTTATCACAGTCCTCGCCAACTCTGATTCTTCCACATTGTCCCCTATAGCTGCAAGCTCCTCATGAACTTCTGAAATCCATGTGAGATACAAAGTCGTGTTCTCCAAACCTGCCATCCTGATGTCCCTAAGCTTCTCCCTTAATACCATCTTCCGATTTTTGTCCTTGTTTTGAAATAGCGCTTTGAGTGCTTCCTACAAAGCCATGCAATGTCTTTTCCAGTAAGGTGAGGTATCAAGTGATCCTTGACTCCATCAAGAATGATCAACTTGGCCTTTGCATCAGCTAGGTTATACAAAGCCAAAGTGGCTGCATCAGTTGGTGGCGTTGTTGATTTTTGTGTAGCTTGGGAGGTACTCCAAGCTAGTGTTCAGGGTTTGGAGGGAAAAGCAACACAAGCAGGCTTGTGGGCTTGGAACCCAAGCTTGATGTTTTGCACCCATTGAGATTTGGGCCAAAACCATTAAGAGTTTGAGCATGAGAAATTTGAGGTGATAGAGCTAGGCGTGCCGATTCCAGCGCTATGAAAATCACCCAAATCAGAGCTCTAGAACTTGAGATATGAATTTTTGAAATTGACAGATAATTATGGACAGTCAAGTCATGTAGGCTTTGTCCAAGAGACATGTCTCTTCAACAACTTCATGGAGCCCTTGGATTTGGTATAAATACAAGGAGAGTGAGATCATTATTGACACATTCAAGTACATCTACATCAAAGGAAGAGCTCTGAAATTACAGCGAAGGGAGGGCAGCAAGGACGCAAGGGCAAGGGCACAAGTAATGGAAGGTTAACTCTGAAAATTAGTGCGGGTTACCTTGTGGAGGATGCTGCAGGCCTGAGGAAGCTTGGGAGACCTGTTTGGTGCACCTTGTCACCAGATTTGGATGTGTTCTTGCTGCAGATTGGAGCCGCTGTCACAGAGGTGGGGTCATTTTGGTGCATGTTTGGTCTTCTGTTTGGGCCGCAGGGATAGCTGAAGCTACAGCAGCGTGTGGAGGGCTGTTTGGAGGTAAGAGAAGGCTAGAAAGGCTCCTCTACCGCAGACGCAGTCATCACTAGGAGGCTGCAGCTCAAACAGAGTCTTCTTCCTTGGTTTTGAGGTCAGTTTGTTCTGCTGTTAGGGACAGCCACCTGTAGCAGGGAGTTGCAGATGTCATCTTGTTTGATGGTTGGATGCTAGGTGGATGGGTGTCCTAGAATAGGAATGATTGGAAGAGTCTGTTAGCACCCATGTGGAAGGGTTTCCTAAGTGTTGGATGCCCTAACTAGGAGTAGATGCTACAACGTGGACTTGGTCACTTGTGGACTGTTGGAGGGCGGCATGAGAGTGGACCAAGTGTGAACGTGGATTGGGCACTAATGGTCTGCTGGAGGACAGCGTGATAGTGCCCAAGTTGGAGCCCGGTGTGCAACAGCGTGATGGACAGAGCTAGTTGCTAGAGTGGCAGTTGTTGGAGCTCAAGGGTCTGATCAGCCAGGAGCAGTTTGTGCAACCCTAGACTCGTGTGTGGAGAAGGACTTCTACAGCAGATGATGGGCAATCCTCCTAGCCCGTGTTCATTATGGGAGATGGACATCTTGCAGTGATCGGTGGCAGCCCTCCGTACCCTATGTTGGTCTTCATCGGAGTAGCACAGGTAGATCATAGTGGGCTGAAGTCCCTGAGTAGCTGAGGAGCAGCAATGGGCAGATTGAGATTTGTTCACAAGTGGAGTTGCGAACAACTCGACAACAGTCTCAATGAGTTGTTGCGTTGGTGAACGAGCGATCAACTAGTGAGCAAATTGACAGCCGAGGTTCAGTGGCAAGATGGACTTGGAGCATTGATAGAGGCAAGCGCTGCAGATCGGGAGCCGAAGGACCGAGAAGGTACACGGTATGACCAAGAGGAGCTAAGAGAGCAAGCTACAGCCTGATGGTCAGAGTATCTTGTTTTGTATCTTGTACTAGTGGATGTATGAGGGCAATTATCCCTGGTATAGGAGCCCTAGACTGTTGGATTAATATAACGAAGTTGGGTTGAAATTTTTAAAAAGTTGTCTATATTCTGTGCATATGTGATTTACTGTTGTTTATATTCTACTGTGCAAAGTAGTTCTGTTGAGATTCTTGGTTTGGTAGCATCAGAGATTTTAAGACTCTATCATAGACCCAAGGTCGTGGAAATTCAACAACCTTGATCTGGGTGTTAGCATAATCCCATAGATCATCCACCAACAACACTAGCTTGATTTTTTCCTTCCATGAACTAAAGTTGGAAATCCCTTCCAACTGATGCTCAAATCGCAAGCCAAAAATCATTTTGACCAGTTGGCCTTCCTTCAACAGCTAGACAACTCAGCTCCCTCTTAGAGTTGCCACCTGTGCACAATTCTAAACCAATTACTCTTCAAAGTAGCTCTAATACAATGTTAGAATTCCATGCAACCCTAGGTTTGGTCTATGCTTTATAGCTAGGAAACATAAACACATTGAAATGTCGAGCTTTAAAAAAATTTGCACAGCAGAACATACTAGCAATTACATCAATGTATAGTACACAAGAATTATGCCCAAGACTTGTTTCTTATTTGTCTATTAACAAGAAAAACAATAGGGCTCTCGTACCAGGGATAGTGTCCCTTTACATCCCTGTACAATGCCAAATTATCAGGTCAATCCTTTGACCAAAACACCTAGGGTTGAGGCTTTGTTATCTAAGCATTTTCTGCCCAAATAACAACACCTACACCACCCAAATCACACAATTGTAGCAAACTAGGGCTCTACTAGCCCACCTTAAATCATCTTGTTACCCCTTTGTCAATGGGAGTACATAACTTTTTTCAGACGCATCATTTATCACCATTTTAAGGCCAAGGTCACAAATCAAAGCCATGTAAAAAACCATGTGAGCCCACGTATTAGAAATCCTAGGCCTGGTGTCTAGTCTTTTGAGTCTTTATTCTAGTCTTTTGAGTCTTTATTCATTGTTATTGGTCGGGCCATGCTTTTTCAAGTTGTCCCTTGATATCTTCATCTTGGTGATCTCATCCCTAACTAGATTTGAGGACCTTGGGAGGTTTTTCATGAGAAATCATGGTTCTATGGGAGCATTGTCTTTGTAGGGGTGATCACTAGTTTATGGGCCAATCCAGTCTATGTCAAGGTGCACCTATGTCATTCCACATGGTTTTGTGAGTATAGATTTTGTAGGTGACCTTCGCTTTGGTGTAGTATTCATCAGTATAGCTCTTAGGTCATAGCAATCTCTTGAACAATTTTCATGTTTCCTAACGCAGTTCACAATTCCTAATCCAAAGTGGTCCTGGTGGTAAAAAAGTCAACTTAGTCTTAGATGGAAGAGCATAGAGAGACAAAGACATGCCATGTAGAAGCTTAATGAAAAATGGTCTAAAATAATGGATTCTCGATTTATTTTGAATGCATTGCATACCATTAAAAGAAAGGAAAACAAAACGATCCATGAACTTAATGTTAGACTTGATAGGCTTGTTACTAATATGCCCGACGATTCCAAGCCCCCAGAAAAAAATTTAATCACATATTATCTACAAGCTTTGAAGGGAACATTGTTTTGACATTAAATCTAGCTAAACCAAACACTCTTAATGAGGCTAAAGCCTAAGACATAGATGATAGTTGGAACCTAGCGAAGACAACTAATTGGTTACTCCCTGAATCTAAATCTGAAATGCAATCAAAGTGGCTAGAGGAAAAGAAAAGGTTTCAACTTCCAACTCAAAATAACATACGTCCATCCTAACTCAACAAATGAAAGAAATGCAATTGACTATGAAAGACATAAAAAATGAGATGATTCAAATGAAACATGCTCAACAACCTCAGCAGTCCTAACCTAGGAATAATTTCCCACCTAAAGGTATCTTAAAACCCCAATACTAAGGTCAAAAGCCTCGAAACCATTTTGAATCGACAATGCCCTTTTGCAATTCGGTGAATACTTCTGTTGGGTGTGTGATGATTTCCATTTTAAGTTTATTTGCCCTGCAATACAAGAAAGATATAGAGAAATATACAATGAAAATGAAGGGACTCCTAAGAAACAGGTAAATGAAGAGGGGCTCGATAACAAGATCATTCCGGAACCCACTGACCGTCCTTCATATGAAATCACAATTTCGACAAGTTGCACTCCTTTCCAAACAATTGATCTTTATGACACATCTACGAATGAATTGGAAGACAATGATTCAGTAAACCAACATACTTTTAAAGAGGAGGATGACCATGAAGAGATGGACTATATTGATGCATTCCTTAAGGTGGATAGATGTAAATGGGACTTGGGTTTTCCTCAATTCATAGGTGATCCTATTTATTACACATGCACTAAGGAATATTAGGTTACTGAGTTTTGGCTACATGATCAACTGAGTCATTACATAGAGCAGCCTTATCAGGTGATTCAGGAACAAACTTATGTACAGGTGCAAAAAGAGAACTTTTGCATTCAAATTCCAATAGAAATTCATCAGCAATGGATGTCCTTGATATATGGTTCACAAATGTATAAAGATCCATTTGGCAAGGCAGATCTCAATCTGGTGGTAGTCGACAAGTTGCAACATCTTCAAATCCATAAATGCTTCAAAAGCTTCCAAAATCCTTTTCCGAGGCAGCTAATTAAAGGTGGTCATTTTCAATATATTTTGGATCTTTTTGAATTTTCTTATCATTGTCGTGTGCATGTGATTAGGGGTGGCCAAGTAGGACAACAATAACTATGTAGGTTCAAATTGAAGTTGTCATCCAACCCTTCAATGCCTGCAAACTTGAAAAACAACAACAATGAATGAGCTTATGTTTGCAATGAGAAATATCATTATATCAGCTAGATCAATCAATGAATTCAAGCAACTTATAGTAGCACAAAAAAACCTTGGTGCTTCTTCAACTTTCTTCCATATGATGTAGATTTACTTGTAAAGCTTGTCGAAGTCGTGAATGAAGTTCCCAAATATACTTACCTCAAGTTTGACATCATTATTTTGCTTAGCTATGAAGCATATTGGTAAAATCGATGGTAAGGATGAATTCCTAAGTTGGTTACATTGGTTATATGATTTTACTTAACATGTTGCATTCCCTTAGATTAGAATAGGATAAGACAAATAATATCTTTAGCATGAGATTAGATTAGTTTAAAAATTTTGTCGTAATTCATCCTAGCATAGTTCAAATTTTTCTTTTGTGATATCTAATTCATTGATGTTTCTAGGGTACTCGTATCTTAATGTTGAGCCTTCAAGTGACAGGTGAGAGATTCTGGGGTTCTCACATCCTCCTGAGTAGAGCATGTGTCCCGCAATTGGAGACAGTCGTTACACTTCTATCGGTGGGGGTACAAAATTTTTCCAGACACATCATTTATCATCATTGTAAGGCCAAGGTCACAAGGCAAAGGCTTGTAAAAAACCATGTGAGGCCATTGTATTCAACATCCCAAACCTAGTGTCATGTCTTCAAAGTCTTTATTCATTGTAGTTGGTCAGGCCATGCCTTGTCCCTTGAGAGCTTCATCTTGGCGATCTCGTCCCTAGTTGCATTGGAGGACCTTGGGAGGTTTTTCATGAGACTTCATAGTTCTATGGGAGCCTTGTCATTGTAGGGATGATCATTGGTGTATGGGCCAGTCTAGCCTGCGTCAAGGTGCACCTATGTCATTCTACATGGTTTCGTGTCTATAGAGTCTGTAGGTGATCTTGGCTTTGATGCAGTATTCATCGGTACAACTCTAAGGGCATAGTAGTCACTTAAACAATTTTCACATTTACTAAAATAGTTCACAGTTCCCAATGTAGTGGTGTTGGTGGTCAAAAACTTAACTTATTCTCAGATGGAAGAGCTCAAACAGACAAAGGCATGCCACGTAGCAATTTTCAAATCCAGGCAACAGTTGAAGAGTTGTGGCTGGTCAAAGATGGTCAACAAGGGTGTGCATGGGTTTTTTGGGCATATCTCTTAAGGAATTCCACTGTTTTCGACATGCATCATGTCCAAAGTGATCCACTCAGTGAGAGGACAAGACCCACATTTCAAAAAAAAATTATATTGTATTCTTTTGGAGATCCTCAATTTTGACCATAATTCAGGGGTTTGATCGGGGTCATGTGGCACAAAAATGGACTATTTTCTATGGAAAAAATGGAGGTGATATTATGTGGCATTATGAGAAAAATAGTGCAAAATGCTTGGGCAAAGGAGGTAACGCCTAGGCTAGAAAACATTATTGAGAATTCTAGGGCAGCTAAATTAGGGTGATTTCTCTTACATTGATAATTGTTTGTGATGTTCTTTTACGTAACATGATATACTTGTGATTAGCTTCTTTCACATGATTATTATTATGTTCTTATCATCAAACAACTACCAAACTATGAATATCAATGAGACAAGAGGACACAAAAAGTAGGCTGCTAGCCAGGGCCAAAACCTCTCCTCTTGATAGGAAAACCCACAAGAATTATTCTCTTCTTATATAATCTTCAAATGGAAAATTCCAAGACCTAAGACCCCTCCAAGACCAAGTCAACCTTCCTTCTTGATGAGCTTTCCTTACACAACTTCCAGCGACTTCTCCAGCAACTTCGACCCCAGCAACAATTTTTGCAACTTTGACCTAGCAGCTTCACAGCTTCGACGTTGATGCAGTTCCAAAGCTTCGACCTTGATGCAGCTTCACAGCTTCAACTTTGGTGTAGCTTCACAACTTTGACCTTGATGCAACTTCAGTGTTTTGACCTAGCAGCTTCAGAATTTCGGTGCACATGAGAGAGAGAGAGACCCAAAAACTTTGATTCCAACTTCCTTCTTGAACTCTATTTGCCTTTCAGACTTCTTCTTTCTTAAGATCGAACTTCTTCTTCTTGCTCTTTCGCATGTCTTGGATGTGTGTCTCAAATGACGTCGAATGCCTCTTATATATAGGTTTCCTAGGGGACGAATTGCTTCCATGAGATCGACTTGATCATGAAGGGTCTTTTGACACAATTTTGACTCAAATAATTTTTTTTTACTTGTTACAAGTTGTCCAATGGGGTCTTTCATATATGACAATGACTCACTTTACTTCTTGACTCTATGAAAAACTCTAGAAGCACTCAATGTGTGTTTGACCTACAAAAGAATTGAGCTTGAACATGAAACCCAAGATACAAAAATAATAATAATAAATTTTCTTTCTTTTTACAATATATAAGAATCAAAAGCACATTCCATATTTATGAAAATTGAACCTAGTTACACATTCAACAAAAACATGGTCGAATTGCATTACTATTTGCCGGGAAAGTCAAAAAGTCAGCAAAAACTAGTCATTGCAAACTAGTTGTTTGAAGGAAAGTCTACTATTTTGACCAGAGACCACAATGGGCCACTTTCGAAGGGCTAGCTATTGATTTCCTTGGGAAAATTGCCTAAGTTGACCCCCTTAAGGGATTAAATGACTTTTATTGCAATATTTTTATGAATTAAAAATGTTAAGTCTGCAAATGTGGAAGACTAGCATTAAAATAATTAGAGTCCAATTAGTTGTCACAATGTTTTTTATATAAGGCTAGCTTTCTCTCATTGTAAATCGGTTGTTGTTGTTCAAGAGATTAGTTCTATCCAATAAAAAAGAGCTCATCTTATTGCAAACTTTATTCTACATTGTGGAGTGGCTTTTGTTGGCATTTCTCTCTCGCTATTGCTATTGTTATTTGGCACTATAATTAATTTTCTATTTTGTATGATTAGTAAAGATTATCCTAAAACTAATAATCTCTACCAATGAAGATCTATCTAGCTACATGGTGGTGAACAACCAGGATTTCCACTTGTTTGTTGTGTTGCAAGTAGAGTTGATCTAAAGCTCTCAAGCCATTCCAAGAGGAAGCTTTGTTGCTACAAATATTTTATATGTTGTCGGGCATAGAGTAAAGGTTGGGGACGCTTCAAGAGGGGGGCGCCCATAAGGGGATCTTGAACGCTTGCAAGGTGGATCACAACAAAAGTCGGGCATAGCAACTTGTAGGGAATTGACTTCACACTTTGGCTCTAAAGTGAGTCTCCATTGTTACAGGTATTATTCCAACAACACAAAATCATTAAAAAATCTCAAAATCTCTTTTTAATTTCCACATTTAGATTAGGTCTAGCTTGTTGGTTTTTATTGTTTAATTACTTTAAAGCAATTCATTTTGCGGATAATCATCATATCACAAGCCCCATCTTAGATACAAGTTTCTATAGTAAATATTTCATACTTGTATCTAGCAGGTTTGCAAGTGTGGAGCACTTTAGTCAACCGGATCTGCATTTCCAGAAACTTTTAAACCAAGTCTTGGGCCTTTACAAATAAGTACCTCTGTTCAGATTTGTTTATAACAACTCTATAGTGTCTAGTTGCAATATCACCATTTCTAGAGCTGCTTTAGTATGTTTTCCAGTTGTTTTATTGGCTAAATCTGGAAATTTCTAAGTTTATTACATAACTTAGGAAATCTGCAAACCTATGAAACCAGATTCATTCCTCAGCCCCGTCGTGTCCTGAATCGGTCGAATCGGACACGCTTCGGTGAGACACGTGTCCTCTGGATCGTGTCCGATCGTGTCCCATCAGGACACCATTGGACACCATCATGTCTTGATCGTGTCCTGATTCAAGGGCACCTGTCCGGCTTTTATAAGTGCCACGTGACCCATAAAGGGTCGTTTTGGCCCAATTCAACTTCACATTTCACTCTCTCTTGATGTGGGTTTGTTGTGGGTGTGAGAGAGTGAAGAGCAGAGGGTGTGGGAGCACTTTGGAGGCAATTCAATCAACAGGTAAGTGCATTTTGTCTCTATTCCTTTTGCATTTTTATTACAGCAGTTTGCATGTACATTTTTTTTACAAATTTGTGCATTTTTTTCTTTTTTTTACAGCATTCATGGCTCAATGAAGGGCAGTAGGGAAGGGGCAAAGGAAGGGGAAGAATGTCCCCATTGGAGATGCCCCTCTTGTTCCAATTTCATCAGGGTCTGCAAGTATTCCCCCTATTGGAAGTGGGGCTGCAATAGCAACTTCAAATGTTGAGGCAAAACAGCAGCCTCAAGATAACAAATATCCCTTGTGAAAATATGTCGCAAGAGAGCAAGGGCCAGGCAGCAGAGGAGAGCAGTGGCGACCATGATGATGATACTGATGCTGATTTTGATGATGAGGATTGATGACTCATGAGTTACCTACTGCCTTGAGGCTTGTAGTTGTTTTGTACTTGCTATTTCTATTTGCCATTGGCATTTCTACTACCTATGTAACACATTTTGATTTTGATGACTTAATGAGAAAACAGCAGTATCTTGTCTTTCTCCTATTGGATCATAGATGAATATGTCACAATTGTATTTGTATGCATAATGATACTTTGTAAAACTTACATCTAGATGAAGATCTATGTTTGAATCAATGAATTCGTATCATGAATGAGAATGTGTAAAAAATATCTAATTTTTAATATATATATATATATATATATATATATATATATAACGTGTCCTGTTCTAGGGGGTCAACATGTCCATGTCCAACACTTGAATCCTCGTGTCCCCATGTCAGGTGACTTAACTTAGATATAATTGTCATAATTGGATTTACGCGTACTTTTTCTGTGTAATCATGAGATAATAAATGTAGTCAGTAAAGGATTAGGTATTTAGTATTCAGCAATTACATATGTTCTCCTTTCTTGCTTACTATATATTTTGACATTGCGTCACTCAATACTTGAGCAATTATCATTCTCTCTCTTTTAGTCATATGTACATTTCATGTATACAATCTTGTGTATAAATCAAACATTAAAAACCACAACCAGCATAGGAAATGACGAGGGTCAGACCAGGCGGAGCTGGTTTCTAAACCAGTTAAAAATAGTACATAAAATATGAAAATTAATAAAATATACTATTCATGAAATCAATGTAAATCCAAACTATTAGATACCAAATATACAAATAGAGAGGGGGAACCATTATAAAACACTAACTTTGGGTTTGGGGAGGTGGGGCACAATTTTTTCTTTTTGGGGGGCAAAGGTGTCTGAACCAGTCAAACTGGTTAAACAAATCAGTCAACTGGTCCAAGCAGTTTTTGAACCTACCAGATCATGAAATTTACAGCCAGATTTTAATACACTAGCATAAATGTGACATGAGGTGGGAAAATGGCTCTTTATTCATGTCACAGCTCACTCTATGCAATATACAATTAAAATCGTAACCATCACAAGAACTAATAGAGGGTCAGACCCTAACCAGCCGATGAAACGGTTTCCAAACCAATAAGTAAAAGATTACATAAAATATGAAAAATTAATTTAATATATGTATATTCATGTACATCAATGTAAATCCAAACCATTAGACACCAAATATGCAAATAGAGGGCAGGCTCATTATAACACTAACTTAAGGTTTGAGAGGGGTGGGGCACTGTTTTTTATTTTTTGGGGCAGGATGTCAACCAGTCCAGCCAGTTTCTGAATCATCCAGGTCCCACAATGTGTGGCTGGTTTTAGTAGACTACTATAAATCTGACCGAGGGTGGGAAAATTACTCTTACTTTATATACAATCCCACTCTATGTAGTATTATCTTTCTATATCCTACCTTCTTGCTCTGTAATCAACCAAATGAGCACCTAACATGATAACACTCTCATGTTTGATTCCAGATTCCAGAGACTTTGAAATTATGTACATATATCAGAAAGGCACTGAAGAAGTTTACCAAATAATATGTGCTACATGTCACTGGTCCCATGAAAACTTCTCATAATGATTTTTCATCAAAATATGACAGTAATGCACTTATGTCAAGAAAACTTCTGGTGCATTAGTGATGTGTCACTAAGTCATGTTGACACACATTATAAGAACGAGCTGTATTATTTACATTACATTGTGGAGTAACATCATGGACATAACTACGTCCATTACATGTAAAACTGCAACATAAGAGAAATGTATAAAGTATATTGCACAACAGTACAGAGGACTCAAATGCTAAATGTGAAATACTCAGAAAAAATACCAAGATCTTACCCCACAAAGAGGTACAGAAGCAGTTCCAGCATGTGGCCCCCCTAATGATATCATGTTGAAAACCTGTCCAAACATCAAATTACGTTTATATGGTTTCGTAGTGTAACAAGCAGAATAGTACTTTAAAAAAGAATAGCATGAATGGTAAACCCCAAGTTGCCTAAGAGAGAATGCAAACAACACCATTCCCACTTGATAATAGAACAAACGACATTAGCAATAAATTAACCTTACTCATTTCATTTCAACAGAGAAGTGTAAGGAGTGATTAAGGAAACTGACTCTTCATCTGAAGAACACGATTTAAATTCACCCTATGGAGACCATGATAAAAGAAAAATGAACTTAGGTTGCAAAACTTGAGATTCAGTTTCATGTATTTCCTTTTGCACCTCCCCATGCAAGAAAGTGGATTTAACATCCAGTTGATGGACACCATTTATGTGACGCAACAATGGCTAGAACAAGGCGAATGGAATTCATTTTGGCTATGGGGGCAAAGGTTTCTTTATAGTCAATTCCTTCAACTTAAGAAAATCTTTCAGCAACTAATTTGGCCTTACATCTTTCAACACTTCCATCTGACACATACTTAATTCTATACACTCATTTGCATTTTCAAAATTTTATTTCTTCCAAAAGAGGTACAAGATCCCAAGTATTATTCACAATTAAGGAACAATATTATTCATTCATTTTTGTGTCCCAGTCTAGAGGGCTAGAAGCTTATGCAAATATTTCTAGATCATGAGTCTCTGTGATAGAATTAGTGATTTTCTAGAGCACAAGCTAGAAAATAATTTCCTTCATCACGATAACTACTTCCAATGATCAGTTAACATTAATTGCACATTGCATTCATTCAAAAATCATTAAGCAATTATACAGAAGAAAAATATCAATTATTAAACTTGAAAGAACAGCAGAAAATAACCATGAGACAATGAGACAAGAGACACAGAAATTAGCCCTGAGGCCAAGGCAAAATCCACAATGGGAAAACCCAGGAATTATTCCTTATGAGAGGGAGAGTTCAAAATTCATCAATACATCAGAAATATCATCAAGATAATAGCCAAACCAATAAATAAGAACAAGATCAAATGTCAATCCAAGTGCCAAGCCCTCCAGATTTCGGCCTCCTGCTCCCAACTTTGTTGGATCACAGATCATCAAGACAAAATCGATGTACCAAATGATGGAGGAAGGCTCTCCTTTATATAGACTTTGAAGAGGGTCAAATGGGTGCCTCTTAGGGGTGCAGCCGACCTGAATATTTTAGGAAGCAAAAAATCAAAATTTCCAATTTCCAATTTCTTCATGATGAAAATACCAACCACTGCTACCATATTATCCAACACTCCCTCTTAGCCAAGGAGGTATTTTTCATTCTCTCTCAAGATCAATATTATACCTTATGAGAGGGAGAGTTCAAAATTCATCAATACATCAGAAATATCATCAAGATAATAGCCAAACCAATAAATAAGAACAAGATCAAATGTCAATCCAAGTGACAAGCCCTCCAGATTTCGGCCTCCTTATGCTCCCAACTTTGTTGGATCAAAGATCATCAAGACAAAATCGATGTACCAAATGACGGAGGAAGGCTCTCCTTTATATAGACTTTGAAGAGGGTCAAATGGGTGGCTCTTAGGGGTGCAGCCGAACTGAATATTTTAGGAAGCAAAAAATCAACATTTGAAATTCCCAATTTCTTCATGATGAAAATACCAACCACAGCTACCATATTATCCAACACTCCCTCTTAGCCAAGGAGGTATTTTTCATTCTCTCTCAAGATCAATATCTCCGGCCAATCCATAGCTCTTTCGGCCCACGGCCTAAGGGATCACAAGTACAAGTCTCTCTCTTTATCATGATCAATCTCCCCAACCAATCCATCGGTCTCCCGGCACACAGCCTAAAGGAGAGATCATCAGTCTCATCATAAGGAAAGATACATAACATTCAACACATCCCACAAGCCGCAACCCCATGGCATCCGGGCCAGTGCCCTACTGACCAATGGAATCAATCAACAAGGCCAAACCAATCATATGCACAGAGTACATCTCCCCGACCATAAACAGGGATTTTGGCCTATAGCCTAAGGAAGGAATCCCTATCTCAATCATATACACAAGGTACATCTCCCTGACCACAAGGTGTCCCAGCCCACAGCCTAAGGGAGGAATCCCTATCTCAATCCTCGACCACAAACAAGGTA
Source organism: Pinus albicaulis (assembly GCA_034641835.2). Taxonomy (NCBI): domain Eukaryota; kingdom Viridiplantae; phylum Streptophyta; class Pinopsida; order Pinales; family Pinaceae; genus Pinus; species Pinus albicaulis. The sequence continues at coordinate 207,637,796 of CM076575.1, read as the reverse complement.
TCTCAACCCATAGCCTAAGGGAGAGATCATAAACTCAGTGCCTCAGAACCAAGCTCCTCGACCAGACTCACTAGTCTCCCGGCCCATAGCCTAAGGGAGTGACAATCTTCCCGATCAATCCATATGTCTCCCGCCCACAGCCTAAGGGAGTGACAATCTTCCCGATCAATCCATATGTCTCCCGGCACACAACTAAGGAAGATTCACGATGCTATCAATCAATGTTCCCTCTCCAAAGGGATTCTCATCCATTCCATTCTTCTCACATAAGCATTAGCAACCAACTCAATAGCAGAAAAGTAGCCATGGTGGATTTTAGTACTAAAACAACGACATCTAGCTATTCATTTAGCTTCAGATATGGCTTCTCACAGAAGAAAACATCAACAACCATGGTCAAATCTAGCAGAAAATAAGGGGCATCTCACAGAAGCAAATATCAGCAACCTGCTCATCAACAGAAAAGTGTGACATGGTTGAATCTAGTAGAAAATAAGTGGCTTCTCACAGAAGCAAATCTCACCAACCTGCTCATCAACATAAAATCAAATAGATCAGTAATCAGCTACATTTCCAGCTTCAATTGTGCTAAATGCATTAGGACCATCCATGTCATTTAGACCAGTGTTGCAGGAAATGCCCCCCCCCCCCCCCAAGGATCCAAACTAGGAATCGTATCTCGTACGGATCCATGGGGGATCTGCGGTTCGAAATTTCGGAACCACGGATCAGGTCGGCGAAGACGGTTCCTGGAAATTTGGAACCGTACTGGCCTGATCAGCGGTTCCAAATTTCCGAACCGCGGATCCGCAGCGGATTGGGAACAGATCTGTATGGATCCGAAGGGAGACAGGCGGTTCCATAGGGTTCCACAGAGTTCTAAGTTGGGTTGGGGCTTCTCGGACACTCCCAATGTGCCCCCGTGATGCTCCTTAGATGCTTCCTAGATGCTCCCTCATGGTAATGTTAAATTCTTAAAGTAAAAGTGGCATTGTCACTTTTACTTAGATTTTTAACATTACCATGAAATGACTCAAGATGTTTGAGAGTGGTTCCAACCTGATTGGACTTCATATGGAAAAAATAGAATTTCATATCCTATTCAAAATCTAGCAGAATTAACAGTTTTCAAGAATTCAGGATCAATGGGATTGTGGCATTTCATTAGATTATATCATGTATGAGGGTATGTGATTTGCATTTAATCAAGAGCACCAAGCCCTATATGTACCTTAGTTTTGGTGGTGTTAATTGTTGAACTCCTTTGTCATGTCGTTAGCAAAAAATTACATTTCAATCAAGTCAAAATCATCGATCAAGCATGTTAAACTTTTTCTACCATATGTTAAGGCTTGCATTAGGTAGTTTGATCAAAATTGCGCAATGTTGACTAATGTGCCTAGATAAGCGAGGTAGAGGCAAAGACTAGAAAAGAGTTGAAGAATATAGATTCTAGATGGTTGATGCATCTAAATGGTTGATGCTCAAATAATTAATCATTAATGTACAATGGATGTCATATCTATCTTGATTTATGTACAAATATGCATGCTTCTATATCTTCTACAATTAATTTGGTATTTTGGATGATTTTTTAATATAAATGCAAAAAAACAAAAATAATATATATATATATATATATATATATATAGTAGACACTTCCGAGACGCTTCGCTTCCTAGATTTTTTGGAAATGACGCATCTGCGTCCCCGCTTCCAAAAAACGTCCCTGCTTTGTGCAGCATTGATTTAGACCAATACAGCATCCAAAATACATCCAGCTCAGATAGAGTCAACAATTCCATGCCTCAGGTGGTTTAACGAGCCAATCAGAGGGATTCATCAAATCAACAACAAAGTCTTGCAGCTTTTTCAAATCTTTTCTCAAGCAACTGTCCATGGACTCTGTACATTATGCCACAACCTTAGTAGGGATTTCACTAGGCTCGTGTGATATAATCTTATAATTCTTAAATCAGGTCCCTCTTACACTGGATCCTTGTCATAAACATATCATCAATATATAGAAAAAAAATCATGGGCTCATCTCTAGAAGATTTGGATCAGCATCATTTTTCAAGACATCTAGGCAACTTCAGCTTGGAATTCACAACTAACTTCTTTTCGTCATAGATCAAAACATGGTCAAGTTGATCTTATCTTCTCACTCTGAGTCCAAAGGCCGTTCAATCACGAGTCTTCCTGTCGCTTTCTTCTTCCATCCATTTCCAGTTATTGCCACACCTTTGCAGTGTTGGAAATACTAAGGGGGCGTGAATCAATATTTCTTTTACAAATGTTATTTAAGCCAATTAAGATTATCACAAAATTAACCATAAAAAATAACTTTATTGAAAAAATGTTGAGGACACCAATCCTCTTTTACAACAGTTACAAGCTCCAACTTGTAAGAAGTATTGTTCTAGGGCTCTAACCCTAAGGACACCAATCCCAAACCAGAAAAGAATATTTTAGGGCTCCAACCCTAGGGACACCAATCCCAATATAATAAAGGAAAACTTGCAGAGCTCCAATCCTAAGACAGATTGTTTACAAAAGATTACAAACTCTATTGGAAAATCAATAAGTTACCATCAGTCTCCAAAGGTGCACAAGTTCAGAATGCTTCCTAAAGTCTTGTGTTTCTTCACTAATCTGAATAACTTCCAAACAGGTCTCAAAGAGCTTACTGGTCAGAATAATTACCAACGGATCACAATTCTTTTAACAGGTCACTAAATTTTTCTTTTGTATCACCCTTCAACCCTTCAAATGTACAAGGCCAGAAAATATCTCTTCACTGATTAGATCACTCACAGGTCACATATCTTGCAACTTGGTTACTGTTATCAAACCTTCAACACATCTACAATTACAGATAATCTTGTTCTTAATGAATCGACATGCAATATCTCTAGGTATGCAATTCATAAGAGTTTTAAACATCCTCAATAGCTCGAAAAAAAATTATAGTCAATTCGCAGAAAAGGATATGCTCCTTCAATAACTCGAAAATGGTTTCCAATAGATCTCTCCCTTTTCTTAACCCATACGCATCTTTAACAGTTCAAGAAAAAAATTGCGATACAGATCAGCTTGAAAAAAGAATTCGGCCACAGAGCGTGAAAATAAATCTTTAATTGCAGCGTGAATCTTTTCTTAGCTCATTTGATCCTTCAGTTCACGAGATGTGAACTTTCGTATTCCTGTAATGCTTCACGATATCTGTTCTGGATGGATGATTACGAAGGGAGTAAATTCCCTTGTATTTATATTAATTTGATGATATTATAAGTGGAAAGGTTGACCTGTAATCGTTCAGGCTGACATATGAAGTGAGGAATTTTTATTATATTTTTTTTTTTTGCTAAGGAGGAGGCATTAGTTAAAATCTTGGAATAGGACAAGAGTAATATTACTAGGTATATGGTTGTAATAATTTTAATAAGAATAGGATAATTTTAAATAGGATTGTATTAATGGGAATAAGAATTTTGATAGGGAATAGGAATATGAATAAATTAGGGAATAAGGGCTATGATTATGGTTTCTTGATATAGCTAGGGTTTTCACTAGGGTATACATCTAGGACTTAGGGTTAGAGTTTCATAAGGGAATTAAGGTTTAAGGAACAAGCACATGGATTAGGGTAGAACTAGGGTTAGGTATATTGACATCAATGGCAACTCTTTATCCAACAATCTTCCCCTTTGTCATTGATGGCAATACTCTTCCTCTTTTGATGTTTTTCTCCCCCTTTGACATCAATGGCAACTCCTTCATATTATGCTTCCCCTGTCATGGTGCTCCTTGCCCTGTCAATGTGTTTCTTTAATGGGATGCAAGAGAGATGACCCCCATCTTTTGGTGAATATTCCTTTGTACTGACATATTCCAATTTGACATTTTTTCTCTACAACTTGTTCTCAGAGGAAATGGTATTTAATTGGGATATGTTTTGTCTTCAAATGCATCACCGGATTCTTTGAAAGACTAATGGCTCTAGTGTTGTCACAATAGATAGTGATTGGTTCATTTATTTCTATGTTGACATCCTTCAAGGCTTCCTTCATCCATAATATTTTTGGACAACAATCTGCAGCAGCTATGCATTCAGCTTTGGTTGTAGAAAGAGATATAGATGATTGTTTTTTGTTGAGCCAAGATACAAGATAATCACCCATGAAGAATGCATTTTTGCTAGTACTTTTTCGATCATCTATGCTTCCTGCCCAATTGGCATGAATGTATGATGTCAAAGTAAGAGTTGTACTTTTGGGATACCATATGTCAAAATCAAGAGTTCCTTTCAAATATTTGAGGATTCTTTTTACAGCCATCAAAGGAGATTCCTTGGGAGTTGACTGAAATCTTACCACCATTCCTACTGCATGCATAATATCTGGTCATGAAGTAGTTAAATAAAGAAGAGCTCCAATCATTGATCTGTAAAGTGTTGCATCTACCGAAGGAGATTCATCATAACTGAGAAAGTCTTTCGGATTAATCACATCAATAGGATTGGGTCGACGTTTCGAACCAACTAATGTGGTTCATCCTCAGGACAAAGTTTGCAATTTGTAGTCATCGGTGTGCTCACAATAACACATTCTTCTATCCCATATCTTTTAAGCATGTCTCTAAGATATTTTGCTTAGGATATGAACATGCTTACTTTAGTTCAAGTTACTTGAAGTCTAAGGAAGTAAGATAATTTGCCAATCATAGACATTTCAAATTCCTTAGACATGTTTTGAGAAAATTCATGACCCATCTCATCGTTATTGCTGGAAAAAATTAGGTCATCAACATACACAAGTATAATTAGCAGTTTGTCTTTGTCTATCTTCATGTAGAGATTGCTTCCACCTACTCCCTTTTTGAAAAAATCTTGTTGTAGATAATGATATAATCTTGCATACCAAGCTCTAGGAGCTTGTTTTAATCCATATAATTCTTTTTTCAATTTACAAACAAAATCTTTTCCTTCTGCTAGATCAAAACCTTCCACTTATTCCATGTAAACTTCTTCCTTTAGGTCACCATTTAGAAATGTTGATTTTACGTCCATTTGATAAACTTTGAAACCTTTTGAATAAGAAAATGCCAAAAACATTCTTATAGCATCCAATTGAGCTACAGGGGCAAAGGTTTCTTCAAAGTCAATTCCTTCAACTTGTGAGTATCCTTTGCATACCAACCTTGCTTTATTTCTAATGATTTGTCCATCTTCATTCATTTTGTTTTTGAACACCCACTTGGTTCCAATAACATTTTTATCCTTTAAACGAGGCACTAGCTCCCATGTTCCATTCTTTTCGATTTGATACATTTCTTCTTCCATAGCTTTTATCCAATGAGGATCCTTACTAGCTTGGGCAAAATTCTTTGGTTCTATCCTAGATAGTAGGGCAAAATCACTCTTTTTTGGTGTATTTGTCATTCTTCTTCGGGTTTGTATTCCATCATCTACATCACCAATAATATGTTCTTCTGGATGATGCTTTTGAACGAATTTCACTCTTGATGGAGTTTGAGATGGTTCTTTTTTATTTTCCTGATCTTTTTCTTCCTTTGTAGTATCTTCTTCAGACTCTCCAAGAATAGGATCTTCTTCAAGGATTTCAACTTCTTTTTCTGGACATAGAATATAAAATTTGACATCTCTTTGTTGTCATATGGTCATTGGTTATTGTCTAGGTCATTGCTACTCCCTCCACTTGTTCGGTCACCATCATCCATCATGGTCATGTCATTTTTCCCCTGACCTAGGCCATCAAAAGAGTCAGTGGGTCATCATCCAAGTTATGGTCTAGGATTCACATTTGATGGTCATCATCATATCAGTCATCAAAAGCAAACAAGGGAGTCATTTCATCCATTTTGGTCATCATCATGGGAGTTAGCAATTAGGGAACAAAAAGAATCAAGGTAACATTTCCTTTTGAAGAAATAATGTTGCATGTTAAATCAGTCAATAGTCATTTTCTCAAACGTACACATGATGTCATATTTTCATCAAGCCAAAATCGAGTTTTTGAGTTATAAAAGGACATCAAAGTGTTTTAAAACTTCATTCCATCCTTCCACAAGCTTCAAAAGCTTCTCTCTGCCATTATAGCACTTACCACAGCCATCAGAAGTTCGAATTCCATCACCAATTGCTCATTTTATCAGTTTGTTGTGTTTCTACTGCGTTTCTGGTAGGGTTGCTGCGCTTTTGTTTTGGAGCCATAAGGAAGAAGGAACAAGTCCAAAACTTCATCTCAATGCTTCAAATATCTCTAATCAAGTGGAGCCTTCACAAACCCTTGCTTCAGTCAATTTCTGTAGAAATTTGCCGAAATTTCAACCCCCACTCCAGTTATCAGTTTTCCTTATCACTCCATGCATATAGTTTTAAATCTGAATATGACATAAATACTAAAATCTGAAAATGACTGAAATTTCTGAAACACAAATTTGGAGATTTTTGCAACTGTTGAAAATGCAGAAATAAAACACGGGAAAATAATGACAGCCACACACAGAAAATAACACAGTTATTTTTGGTCAATGTGACCCTAGAAAAACCCCCTACAACTCTTGGGGAAAACCAGTTTGAGACCTCTTCTTTATTTATGAAAATGTTGTTATAGAGAAACTGAAAAACAAAGTAAAAATTCCAGCAACCACAAATACAAACTTATCTCGATTTCCGTGCTTGAACTCTGCCTCGAAAAATGTGCCAATTAGCAAACATTCAAAACAGAAACTTTACAGCAATAAATGATAGCATTAAATGATGTACGGTTGCCTCGAAAAATGTGCCAATACAAGTTGTACAGAATTGTACAGATTTGTACTGCAATTCTCGAAATTCGTGCCCAAAATATGCCTCGAAAACTACATTGAAGTTGTTGTCCTTTTTCTCGAAATTTGTGTCCAAATATCAATTGTACTTCTCAGTTTTCATGCCCAAAATCTACCTCGAAATCTGTTATCACTCTAGAAAATTTTCTATCAAAAATATTTAAAACTTTGTAACTTACTAGAGGTAACCAAGAACCTCTTTTAGAATTCAGGATCTAGCCTTCCTGAGTTCCAGAGAGGGATCTCTCCTTATGATTTAGCTTTGTTTAGGTAACAGATATTAGGCTAGCTATGATTGTGCAGTTGGGTTTGATTTTTTGAAAAGGTTGGTGGGAATAAAGGACTACGAGGGAAACCATAGAAAGATCTACCTAACCATTGGGCAATGGAGTCAAATTATAGCAAACAAGACTAGAAAACCTAGGCCAAAAGATGCAAATATGCTAAGGGCAAGATAGATGACCTTCCAAGGGTTTTAAAAGGATATTTTGATGAAGTAGGTGAAGTCTGGACTAAGGGCAATTAAGAATCCTTAGATCACAGATAAGAAGATTGAAGGAGGGGATCAAACTGGGACCTAGAGCAATTAAGAATTCTATGGTCCGGTTATCAAGAAAAAAACATTAAAATGCCAACTAGTTTAAAAGAGGGAGCTTATTATCACTAATCCTGTTTAATTTCTCCTTAGTTGATCATTACAGAATAGAAACACAATATATGAATGAATGTAAACTTTTTAAAGGAAAACACTGAAAACAAGAAAAAGACAAGACTTATCTTGTCACCACGAGAATCCTTAGCTATGATGTCTATTCACTTCAGTTTCCAGCCTGCTGCTTCAACTTAACTCACATAAAATCCCAATGTTTCAACAAAAAGTCTATAGTAATCTTGATTATTTTATTCCACCAAAAATACTTCCAAGAGTGAAGTATTTATACAAATTCTAAACTAAAATATCTTGAAAAAATATCAAGATTAGTTCACAAATCTCTCCAATTGTTTTACATAAATAGAACTTAAGTAAAGGACACTCAAACTAATGCATCTATTTGGCACTATTTTTTATGGATAGGTGATGACAAAGAGGAGAATTCGAATTTGATCCAACTCTTAGTTGATGATGAGGCATCCAAGTCACTAACTGCTTCCTTTCTTTGTGCATTCTGTTCCAACAATTCTGCAAACTTGGGGTCCAATGAAATCTTTGTATTTCTCAATCCGTAATAGATATGTAAAAAGTGAAAGAGGATATTGTGGATAAATATGTTGGTGAAATAAACCTCTTTCAGTTTCCTAAAATTCCTCTCCAGTTGTGCACAATAGGCTCTGCAAAAAGATGTGTAAAACAGAGTTTTACAGAGTCTGAAAAATAGCCTGTAAAGATGTGCAAGTATCTCTGATTCTGAAATCACTATGCAAAAAGTGAAATAGGTTTTTGTAGATGGGTCCCTTAGGAACACAAACCTCCTTCAGTTTTGTATGATGTATTTCGGATTGGCCACAATCTTCTCTGAAAAATGATGACTTAACTGGAACTTTCTGCAAAAAGTGCTTTCCAACATTGTTTAATATTTCCAAAACTATAATAGCTGTTAGAAAAGTGAGAGAGGTTTTTGTAGATGATCCTCTTAAGAACATAAACCTCCTTCAGTTTTGCAAAATTCATCTTGGATTGATCACAATAGTTTCTGCAAAACAATGACTAAAACATGAAATTTCTGCAAAAATGTTCCTTCTTGTTGTGTTTTTCATCTTTTTACTTTTTTGTTCTTTTGACTGTTTTACTTTCACTTTAGACAAACTTCAATGTTGGTGAAAGTATTTTCATTTCTTTTTACCATTTTACTGCCTCTGTATTAACTTTTACTGTTTACCTTTGACTGCTCTGTAACTTCATTTTAACTTTCACTCTGACTTTTACCTGATACACTTTAACCACTGATACTCTTTAACTGTTATGCTTTTACTATCCCTGTAAATTCTCATTTCACTTTTACCATTCACTGTGCACATTTCATCATTCTAATCTCTTTCTGACTTTGTATACAAACTGTTTGTTGAATGAAGATATTGAGTTAAAATCTGAGAATTTGGAGCAAACAATTTTGTCAACTAGTATTGAAACTGTTGGTCCAAATCCATATTCTGATAATAACCTGCAAAAATCAAACAATTTGTTAATGAAATCCAGGTCTGCAGGGAGGTGATTGTAGGCTTTTTGAAAGCCCTGTGGAATGAGATCATTCTGTGAAGGTTTAACTCTATTTTTTAGGCATTTTGGGGAACTACTGCAAGATTAGATTGTTTGCAGGAGTTATTCACTTTAACAGAGATGAAACTAAGTAATGTAGACAAAGGATGGCTTTATTTTTGGCATTTTTTGCTCAATTAGGTTTTCTGAATTGGTTTGATTGAAATCAGGGAATATCAAGGTAATTCAGAGGTTTTAGTTGTTCAGATCCTTGATTTTAATCTCTAAACTGTGAAAATTGAGGAAATTGGCTTTAAAAAGGTTCACAGTCAAAGACAGGGCTTTTTGGTCTGTAACAGTGTTCAATTCAGTTGTATTCAATTGGAAAAAGTCGTGGAGATTTGCTAAGGACGAATTTCAGAGGAAATGGCTCTTAAAATGGCAACTGGCTCGAAAATGGTGTTGTTAGGTTTGAAAATGGTGAAAAGGGCTCTGCACAGGCTCTCAGGGTGTAATGGCGCACAATGGTGAAAATAGGCTCTGCGAAGGTTTCACAAGTTTAAAGCGCGAATAGGTGAAAAATTATGAAAACATTAGACTTTAACGTATTAAACCATAGTATAAACTATAGTTAAGTTACATTAAACAAAGGTTAAGTGGGAGTGGTTTTGGAATACTGGCGGTGGTATTCTCATGGCTCAACGGTGGTAAGCGGTAATACGCTTTTCGAACGCAATGCAATAGAATCGTGACACGTTGACGCGAGGTGGTTTGGATAAACCACCCATTTCGCGCGACTTTTACAAAACATCCATCGATTACTTTGTGAGCGCGAAAATGCGTTATCGCCGTCGGATCTGGCTTTGGGGAGCGAACGATCGAGATTAAAAGAGAAAGTGCGAGGAAAAGTCAATTATTGGGTTCAATATAGGTCGTAGATCTTGGGAGTAAAATAAAATCTGACAATTAAAAATAGCGTGATGGGGGGAGTAAAAATGTATTGATCAGTCGCTTTGATTTTCATTTGTTGGATCAAAAGGGATTTGGGGATCGAAGGGTCTAGATTGAATCCCGATGGGAACAAGCCTTTTGATGGGATTTATATATAAAAGTGGCTTTTTCCAATGGAAAGGGTGATCGAGAAGGTTAATCAAGATTTTAACCAAGGTTAGGGGGTCGAGGAAGGGAAATATACAAGGGAATGGGTTTAGAAGTTTAGTTTAAATTAAACTTCGATATTTTTTTGTTTAAAACATATAGAACATATGTTTAAAGGTTTTTCATATCTTTTTTATTATATGGTTAATTAAATCAAGATGACTTAACTACCATAGGGGGCAGGATATTTATATATATATAATACTTAGCGAAAGGGGTTATAAGGGGGGTTTTTATTTAAACATGTGGGAATAAATAACTTTGGCTTAAGTTATATTAAGTGGGTTTTTGGGTTTATTATATAAAAAGGAGTTATAAAATAGGAAAAGGTTATTTGTATAGGGAATTAATACATAAGTCAAAATTAATATGACAAGGGGACAATGTATACTCAAAACACATTAATATAACTAAGAAATTGAAGATTAAAAAGCAAATTTGCATTATAATAACTTCATCACTTAGATTTAGGATAAAATGTGATTTTGAGGGCTTTATGTTTTGAAATGATGTGGGAGGTTAATCAAATGAGGATTAGAGTATCTTTAAGTAAAAACGAAGTTTTACTTAGGATTATTCAGGGACATGAGTGCATGAATGGTAAATGATGTGATTAAGGGATTAATATAGACATTTCACACTTTTAACTAATCAGTCATAAAGTCTTGGGTCCGGTCCCAACAAAAGTCAAGGAAATGCCTTGGGCCTTTCTGACTGAAAGTTTAGAATGTTTCATGACTATGGGAAGGGGAAGTTAGTTATTCTCAAGCCCATGATGAATGATATTTACAATGAGATTTTTCACCTTCTTCTACCTACCCATCTTACCATACTAACATTTTTTCTTCTTTTGTAACAAGGTGCATTTAAGCTAGCAACCTTCACAACATTTATTTTTTCTGAAAGCAAGTAAACTATCTAATTCTACACTTATTTCATCCATGAATCCAGATTAAACTGTTGGATTCACTTTATTCTCTACCTAATTACTGAATTGTTAGGATTAAACTGTCTAACAACTCATTATTCTCTATCTACAACAAAGGAAATTGAAACAATGACAAGTTAAGATTGAACTGTTTAACTCATCATGGACTAATGGCATTTATTGACACTCTGTCATAGTAAAAAGTAGTGGCATTTATGCTTGCTCACTTTCATGTTTTATTCATTATTCTTTTGGGGCATCTTATTTTTTCTAAGTCCTTTGATTTTTCTTTTAGGACTTTTTACCCTCTTTTTGATTTTTTTGATTTTTTACGAAATATGTGAATACAACTTGCAGAAAGCAAAGTATGTACAGATTTACAAGATTATCAACAGTCAAGTCAAAATTATGACCCCTATATTATAGGTTGCTAACAAAATCCATGCTAAATGTTGTCCCTCTTCCTTGATTTTCGTGCCTTCCTCCCTTGGAAAACGTGCCTCTCCTGCTGTACGGATTTGATGCAGGAGCATCAAGCTCAATTTTTATTTTTCATTTGTGTAATAAGGGGGGTGAGATATTTCAATTATTTTATTAATTAAATTGTTTATTTTAATAAATTAGGAGGAAAATGTAAAAGTGAGGATTATTGTATATATATTATTTAATAATTAAAAGATATGAGTGGAATGGGATTAGGGAGATAATCTAGGGAGTAGGAATTATATATACGGGATTTTGTTGAGTCCAAAACTAGAATAAATCTAATTTAAATTTAGTTGAGATTAATGTGGAAGATTTTATGGAATGGAGTAAATTCATATTTTTGTATAAATAAGAGGGTTGTATGAGGGTGTAAACAAGGGAGAGAGTGAGTGAGAAGTGAGGAGTTCAGAGAGAGTGAGGAATGATTTGAGAGCTTTTGTAAAGGGCCAAGAGCCGAAGAGGCTCTCCATTGTAATATTTGGCCGAGGAATTGTTGTGTTATTTTATCTCAGTATATGTTTTATAAGCTCTCTCTTTTTTATATATGCTTTGAGAAATTGCAGATGTGTGGTTAATGAAGAGTTGTTTTTATGAAAATTTTAATGCTGAAGGCAGTACAATTGTTTTTATATGCTGGGATCTGATTTAACCCAGAATCCCTGCATCATTTGGTATTAGAGCAGGGAAAGATCCCTGTTTTGAATCTGCAAGTATATTGATATGGCAATTGCAGGAAGAACCTGGAGCCTACGTTGCTGGTAAAGTCGAATTGGGCAACGTATGAACCGAGACTGTGCATGGGAGCAAGAATAGTCGGCGCTGAATGCAATATTCGTTGTGATCGATAAGAAGAGCTGTAGCATCAAGCAATTGAAGGTGAATGAAGCTGTGTCCACGCAGCAACAAGGAGGAGTCCGCTCACGTTCATGGAGATGAGCAATGGTAAGTGTTGCACGGTGGCTTGAAGCCCGTGATCGAGCATTACGATGCTAACGGCGATTGAAGCATCGTGACCAAACATCGCAGCAAATAGTCCGCCAACCAAGTGGCTCAGACGCTCTCACGGAAAGTTAAGAGTTGCAGTTGTGATTTAAAGCGCATTACACGAGAATTGAAGCATATGACAAGCGCAGACATGGTGGTATCACACAGCACTAAGGCGATTAAAGGTTAGTATGCGATGCCATAGTCATACCATCGGACTGTTGAAATATTCACATGTTGAAGTATTAGCATGGGAAAGGAATGGCAATGATACCGTTTTTTATGAATTAACAAAGGTCTGGTTCGGAGGGTTATATCACCGAGCATTAAAGCCGACGGAAATGCATTATAAATGTGCCTGAATCATCATGCGAATTGTTAGAATGTTATGTGAGTTGCCATTTTGGTGAAGTCTGCGTGCGGATGTGGACAAGCCACAGCGTGGGAGTTGTTACCGTGTCAGAGTTACATTACACCAGTGCCAATGAGCCATCGTGGAAAGCACTACAGTGCTTGCGTCAAGTGCCTACGGGTTGTGTTATACCCGTGTTAGCTAAACCAGCGTGGAGCCATTGCAGAGTTGCGTGTAACATACCAGTAGCATTGAAGCCCTTTGCAACGGGTGTAAGGGGTCACACTAGTGCAAAATAATAACGTGGCATCGTGAGATGCGTGCGTAAGTTGAAAGGTTAATTGGTTTGTCAATGGTGCAAATCAACATATAATTTGTGTTGTGTAATATGAAAACGTCCATTTGCAAGTAAGGTATGGTTTTAAAAAGCAATTCGTATGGTGATGCATAGTCACAACGATCCCTTGCAGATCTAACAAACATAGTAATGGGATTGCTTGACAGCTTCAAAAACAATGCAGCATTTTCTTCCAGATCAATGATTTGTATGAAAAGTGAAAAAAATATGAATCGGAGTGGCGCAGCTGAATTATGAGTCAAGGGCAAAGGTATGACTGAGCATGTTATGTGTTGACATTTTGGGGTTTTCTTAATTGAACTTATAAATAAGTATTTTGCGGAGATGATTTATGTCAACATGCTGCAAATACGGAGGTATAAGGTTTTATCACCACAGTAGTTTTAAAGAAATTTAAGTTTCGCTTAAATGAATGGAAAGGGATAATGCGATAATCCTGGGTGATATAGAGGGGAACATGTATTATTATGTGAGAGGGTTTATTATGCATAGTGTAGATTCTTAGCAGTCTTGGTTGTGTCAATTTGAATCAAGGCTTGTAGTTGGAAACAGTTCTTTTTGAAGATTCAGTTTTTTTGTAATTAAATGAGAATTGCAGAAAATGCATGTTTGATGAAGAAATTAAAAGGAGATCGGACTTTGAGTCTGAAAGATGATAGCACATAGAGAGACAGTGTAGATGAGAGATGGAACAAGATCACACAGAGATCTTGAAGGTGAGCTAATATGTTTTATTTTAACTCTGGTTTGAAGATGACATTTGCAGAATTCAGGTTGCAGACAGGTGAAGATTTCAGCAAACGAAGATCACAGTTTTAAAAGTAGTGATGAAAGAGACTAATAATAGTTTCTAAAGGAAAGCAAAGTGTGGAGCGGAACCCTGAATAATTCCAACGGAGATTGGATAAAAGGACAGTTGTGTTCTTAAAAAGTGTGGATGAGTTGAAGCCTAGGAGGAGCAGAGAGGATGCTCAAATGGTTCCAAAGAATAGAGAACCAGTGCTTGCCAAAAGACCAAGTCTAGAGAGGGGATTGGTGAGGTAAGTGGCAGCAGAGATGACTTGCTGTTGCAGAGGCTTTAGTATAGCTCATGGTGAATGAGTGAAGAACTCATGAAGATAGAGGCAAAGATGACTACTGAAGGTCATTGCAGAGGTTCTGAGAGAGACCACAGCAGAAGAAATGAGAAAGAAGATGCCAAGTCAAATGGCATGAGAGTGAGTCAAGAGAAAATTGACAAAGAAAGAGCTGAGATAAATTTCTGCCTTGAATTGTTGATGGAAATGTTACGAAGAAGTAAAGTAGAACAGAGATATGGATGGAGTATGAAGAGAAAAATAAAATGGCAGAGATTGCAATTGAAGTGGGAGCATAGAGTGAATGTTCAATTAAAGGAAGAGTTACTCAGTAATGATGTGACAGAAGAGAAATCTACAGAGGAACTGAATCAAATGAAGGATTTAGAGCAGCAAGGAGATATGATGACTAAAGCATCAAGTGGGATCACAAGGTCTTATGTTTGTAAAACTAATGATTTGTGTGTGATTGCAGGTACATCATAGGATGTTGAACAAACTTTGAAGTTTGTTAAGAAGGAGAAGTTGAATCTGGAATTTGTTCAGAATGATGCTGAGATAGTAAAATCTCAGAAAGGAATGAGGACAGAGGGGTCTCATGGAATTATTCAGCAGAGTATTGAAGCAGAGGAAGAAGAGCCATCTAATGATTGGTCAACAGCAAATGAAGGTATGGAAAGTTGTGTAAAATTTCCAAGTTCTACTCCAGTTGAGATTGTTAAGTTCTATAAAAAGTTAGATCTTCAAAGAAGGAAGTTGGAAAAGCAGAGGATCTATACTCAGGGTAGGTTGCTGAAAGAGCAATACAGAGAAATTGTCTTGAATAATAATCAGGAAACAGAGGATAAGGATGTAGGGATGATTCATCAAATCAAAGAATTTCATTATTGTGAACCAGAACAGGGAGACATTCTTCAAACAGATGATATGGAGGAGGGACTAGCTGACAGTCTCATGGAGGATTTAAATCAGCATACTGATGTGCTGATGGAAAAAGAAATTTCCGAGCAGCATACTGAAATGTTGCCAAAGGAGGAGGCATTGAGGCCTTATGTTTTTTATTTTAATAATTGTTTTGTGAGTACAGGTTTTATTGCAGATGTTGAAGAAGATCTATTGGATAGAGAAATTGAACTGACAAGGAGGATAATGATGAAAGTATCCCAGAAGCAGACAGCGGCAGTGAAACAAAGAAGAAGCAACAAGAGGAAGACAGCAGAAGACTATGAAAGCATAGCCAGTGGGGCAATGCAACATAAAGTGTGGAGACCTGGAGAAACACAACAAACAAAAGCAGCAACAAATGGAAAATTGCAGCACAAGATATGGGATCCAGGAAGACAAAGCTCTGAAACACATGATCAGGCGAGCATGGTTAATTTCAACCTTGGGAGTCTGATGCAGGGGCATCAAGCTCAATTTTTATTTTTCATTTGTGTAATAAGGGGGGTGAGATATTTTAATTATTTTATTAATTAAATTGTTTATTTTAATAAATTAAGAGGAAAATGTAAAGGTGAGGATTATTGTATATATATTCTTTAATAATTAAAGGATATGAGTGGAATGGGATTAGGTAGATAATCTAGGGAGTAGGAATTATATATACGGGATTTTGTTGAGTCCAAAACTAGAATAAATCTAATTTAAATTTAATTGAGATTAATGTGGAGGATTTTATGGAATGGAGTAAATTCATATTTTTGTATAAATAAGAGGGTTGTATGAGGGTGCAAACAGGGGAGGAGAGTGAGTAAGAAGTGAGGAATTCAGAGAGAGTGAGAAATGATTTGAGAGCTTTTGTAAAGGGCCAAGAGCCGGAGAGGCTCTCCATTGTAATATTTGGCTGAAGAATTGTTGTGTTATTTTATATCAGTATATGTTTTATAAGCTCTCTTTTTTTATATATGCCTTGAGAAATTGCAGATGTGTGGTTAATGAAGAGTTGTTTTTATGAGAATTTTAATGCCGAAGACAGTACAATTGTTTTTATATGTTGGAATCTGATTTAACCCAGAATCCCTGCATTAGGATTCTGCCTTGGGATTTGTGTCAATAATGTTGTTGTACGGATTTGCTGAAGTCTCCTTGCTACCCTCCTTCAACTTCTCACTACTCAGAAATTTTTCTCCTTCCTCTCCTTTTCTCTTCTCTCAATAGCTCATGAAAGACTGAATTGATCTTTTCCTCTTCTCCTCTCCTTTTACCCTAAATAACCTTTTGGGTAACCCTAAGATCTAATGGCAGAGATTCATTTAGATCTATGGATGAGAATAAATGTGCATTTAATTCTCACTTTCTATTTTTTAACTCACCCACTTAAATAAAGACCCACTTAGCCTTTTATTTCCATAATCACTTTTTCACTTTCTAATTTTTCATTGACTTTAATAAAGTCACTTTAAAATTAAAATATAACTTTATCACTTATAAAGTCACTTTAAAATTAGATTGACTTTACCACTTATAAAGTTACTTTAGGAGAAAAGTACAAACAAATTTGGACACTTTTCCCTAGGCCAAAGATCACAGCCTTAGGGAACCACTTGTCCTCTGGTACCCAAATTTTAACACTCCCTCTTACCGAGGAAAGTGTTCCTCACCACTCCCATCTTGTCTCTGAAATAGACATGCTTGCCCCATGGTAAGGCTTTAGTCAAAATGTCTGCTACCTGCTCATCTGTGGAAACATACTCAAGTTTGACAGCTCCCTTTTGGACATAGTCTCTAATGAAGTGATACTTGATCTCGATATGCTTTGAACTGTCATGAAAAACAATATTCTCCGTGAGTTTTATACAACTCTGATTATCACAGTAAATCAATGAAGGTCTCAATGCCTGACCAAATAGACCAAACAACATCTTGCGAAGCCATATGGCCTCACAACTAGCCAAACTGGCTGCCATATACTTTGCCTCAACTAAGCTCAATGCAACTAACTGTTGTTTTCGGCTAAACCATGACACAACTGTTGAACCCAACCCAAAACAACACCCTGAAGTGCTCTTCTTATCAAAAGCACAACCTGCCCAATCTGAATCAGTGTACCCTTCCAGTCTCACTCCATCACCCTGTCTATAATCCAAACCATAATCCATTGTACCCTACAAGTAACGAAGAATGTGTTTTGCAGCCACCCAGTGCACTCTCCTGGGCTCACACATGAACTGACTCATTGTGTTAACTGCAAAACATATATCTGGTCGAGTGTTGACCAAATAAATCAATGAACCAATCAGCTATCTGTATAAATTAGGATCCACCAAATCGGAATCTGAAGCATGAAGCTTGTTCCAGTTAGTGATCATAGGTGTAGACATGGGTTTGCAATCCTCCATGTGAAATCTACTAAGAATGTCCACAATGCACTTCCCCTGTCCCAGGAAGAAATGCCCCTTCTCCTGCCACACCTCCAATCCCAGAAAATAATGCATCAAGCCGATATCCTTCATCTCAAACTCTGAAGCAAGATCTCTCTTGCAGCCCTCAATGAGTCTCTCTACACCTGTAATGACCAAGTCATCAACATACAACACAAGAATGAGAAGCTCCTCACCCACCACAATGAAGTATAGGTTCGGATCAGCCTCACTCTTGGTGAAACCCAACTACTGCAAGTATGTATCAATCCTCGAGTACCAAGCTCTAGGAGCTTGCTTCAGGCCATAGAGTGCCTTCTTCAATCTGCATACATGGGACTCCTTCCCATGCACCTCAAAGCTCTATGGCTACTCAATATAAACCTCCTCCTGAATGAAGCCATTGAGAAATGCAGTCTTCACATCCATCAAGTGGATCTTCCAACCCATCTTTGTTGCTATCGATATAATGGAGCGAATAGAAGTATACCGAGCCATGGGAGTGAAGATCTCCTCATAGTCAACTCCCTCTACCTGTGAGAACCCTCTCACCACAAATTGAGCCTTGAACTTTTTGATGCTGCCATCTGCAACATGCTTTATCTTGTAGAGCCATCTGGAAGTAACAACTGATTTACCTTCAAACCTCGGCACTACCTCCCAAACATCGTTCTTCATAATAGAAGAATACTCCTCCATCATGGCTTCTCTTTAGACCTGCTAGTTGGCTGCCTCCTCATAACTAGAAGGCTCGGAGTCAACAATGCTTGTTACCAATGCCATGTAAATACAGAACCGCTCAGGTGGTTTACTCTCTCTCACCAATCTCTTTGGCCCAGCAATAGATGTGGCCTCACGTAAGGTGTCCTGAAGCCACTTGGGCTTCCTCTTCCCTGAGCACACTTCTCCCACCGGAGTGAAAGGATCCTCATCATCATCAGAAGCCTGAACTCCTGAAGGCCTGCCAACAGATCTCATGCTTGAACCTGTGCCTGTAGATGCTGAAGTACCGTGCAAATTGTCCATCAATGGACTACCCTGTGAACTGCTCTGCGGACTACTCTGCATGCTACCTGAACCACCACCCACCTGACTCTAAGAGCCACTGCTCACTGAAGGACCTGACACTATAATCGATGTGCCTCCTAATCCCTGTCCACTGGATCCCTGTGATTGACTCAGCTGCTCCTGAGGGTCTGGTGAATCCAGATACTCTAACTCCCGTGATCTCCTGAAAACCCTCTCCTCCTCGAACTTCACATCCCACCTGACAACAACTTTCCTCTTCGCAGGAATATAAATCCGATAAGCTTTCGAGGTCTCGCTATAACCCACAAAGATGCCCTTGTCTGCAGTGAGCTCTAGCTTGGTCCTCTACTCCTTGGGAACATAGGAGTATGTAATGCACCCAAAGATACAAAAGTGACCAACATCAGGCTTCTTCCCAGGAAAAGCCTCCTCCAGAGTCACATTGCCCAAGGCACGATGTGGACTCCTGTTTTGCAAGTACACAGCAGTGTTGCAGGCCTTTGCCCACAAAAATAAAGGTAACCCCTGATCCTGAAGCATGGCTTTGGCAGCCCCTACGATGGATCTATTCTTCCTCTCAGCAACCCCATTCTGCTGGGGGTTGTAAGGAACCGTGAACTCCCTCCTAATGCTTGCCTCAACACAGTAATCAACAAACTCACCAAGGGTATACTCCCCTCCATTGTCCGACCTAAGGACCTTGATCTTCCGACCTGTCTGGGTCGCCACAAGAGCTTTGAACTCTTGAAACCGCTTGAATACCAGGTCTTGGTCTTCAAGAAATAAATCCAGGTCTTCTTGGAGTGATCAGCAATGAATAACACATAATACTCATAGCCACTCAAGGATACATGAGACATCTGACCACTCACATCGGTATGAATCAAGTCAAGGATCCCTGTCGCTCTGTTGTCACTGTTGAAAAAAGGGGATTTGGCAAACTTCTCCATAGCACATCCTCTGCACACATCAAGGTGATCAGAACTAAAATCTGGCACACCAGTGGTGATCTCTCGCAATGTCCTCAAGGCCCCATCATACATGTGCCCCATCCTACGGTGCCAAATATCACACAACTCTGAACTGCTAGATCTGTTATCGATCCTGTCTCGAGTGCTGCTACTCAATGCCATCAGGGCTGGAATGAGAACTTGTACAACTTAGCATGGCGCACACCAATCACTCTAGCTGAAGAAGCTGAAGTTCCCCTAGGGTAAATAAGCACCTGCCCTCTCCTGAACAACACCTCATACCCTCTGTCCTCAAGTGTTGAGATGGATATCAGGTCCTTCTTCATTCCAGGCACATATAGAACATCTGACACCTTCAAGGGAGGTTCGGGTTCCCTATCAAATGTCAATGTCCCCACACCAACTGCTCTAAGAATGTTGTCATCTCCGAGTACTACCTCAATATCAGTGCCACTCTCTGAAAGCTCTGAGAAGTACTCCTGGACTCCTGTCATATGACAAGAAGTCTCATTGTCAACATACCAAATACCAAGTGATGCTTTGCTAGTGGAGGGAAGTGCACACTCCCTCTAAACCTGTGTGGCAGGTGATCTTGCACTAGTGGACTCACAAGCTATGAACCCAAACTCCCGATCAAAGCTCTCCAAGAAGCCCTCTATCTCTGCAGAAGCTGTCATGGTCTTGTCCTTTCCCTTCTTGTTCTTCCTCTCTGGACAAACAACTGCATAGTGTCCCAACTTCTGACAATTCCAACATTTGACTTTGGAATAGTCCATCTCCTTGTTCTATTGCTTACCTTTACCCTTGCATTTACCTCCACCTCCACTGGTAGAAGCTTGCTTCTTTCCTTTGCCCTTCTTGCCTCTTGCTAATAATGCTACATTGTCATCCTTCTCCACCTGTTTGGTTGCCCCAAGATGGTTCTTTCTAATCTCATTATGAATGCAATCATCCCACAACCTCTCCCAACTGGGAAGGTTTTCCCGTACAACAATGCCATCCACAAAACTCTCTCAAGTCTTGGGAAGACCATTCAAAGTAATCCACATCAACTCAATGGGTGGAATGATCTCTCCAACAGCTGCCAACTCATCTCTCACTTACGTGATCTTTGTGAGGTATGTTGTAGCACTATCAGTGTTAGCCATTTTAATGGCCTTCAGTTTCTCACTTAGGACCATTTTTTTGTTTTCATTTGAGCTCTGGTAAAGACTGGTCAAGGCTGTCCACATTTCATGTGCGTAGGTCTTTCCTCTCACATAAGGAATGACATGATCTTCAACTCCATCCAGAATCAGTGTTTTTGCCTTAGCATTCTTATTGTTAAACTCTGCCAACTGTATAGGGTCAGCAGTTACTCAAACCATCCAAACTATCTTCAACTCTCAAACCCAAAGACATGCTTGTTGTCCTAACAAACTGAAATTTTGAAATCTGTGGTAAAGGTTCAATTTTTTGTGTAAAAATTAGCTTGCTGTGATTTTCACTTTGTTGTCCCAAACTGCACTTTTCGGTCAACCAAGCTCTGATACCATGTAAAAATTTGCCTTAATTTCAACCCCCACTCCGGTTATCAATTTTCCTTATCACTCCACGCATATAGTTTTAAATCTGAACATGACATAAATACTAAAATCTGGAAATGACTGAAATTTCTGAAAACACAAATTTGGAGATTTTTGCAACTGCTGAAAATGCAGAAATAAAACACAGGGAAATAATGACAGCCACACACAGAAAATAACACAGTGATTTTTGGTCAATGTGATCCTGGAAAAACCCCCTACAACTCTTGGGGAAAACCAGTTTGAGAGCTCTTCTTTATTTCTGAAAATGTTGTTACAGAGAAACTGAAAAACACAGTAAAAATTCTGGCAACCACAAATACAGAATTATCTCGATTTCTGTGCTTGAACTCCACCTCAAAAAATGTGCCAATCAGCGAACAATCAAAATAGAAATTTTACAGCAATAAATGACAGCATTAAATGTTGTATGGCTACCTCGAAAAACATGCCAAAACAGGGTGTACAACAGTCCTCGAAATCTGTGCCCAAAATCTGCCTCAAAAATTGCACTGAAGCTACTGTCTTTTTTCTCGAAATTTGTGCTAAAATATCAAGTTATACTTCTCCTCAGTTTTCGTGCCCAGAATCTGCCTCGAACTCCATGCTAAATGCTATTGTCCCTCTTCCTCGGTTTCGTGCCTTCCTCCCTTGGAAATCGTGCCTCTCTCCTGCTGTACAAATTCTGCCTTGGGACTTGTACCAATAATGTTGCTATATGGATTTCCTGAAAGTCTCTTTGCTGCCCTCCTTCAACTTCTCACTGCTCATAAATTTTTCTCCTTGCTCTCATTTTCTCCTCTCAATACCTCATGAAAGACTGAATTGATATTTTCCTCCTCCTCTCCTTTTACCCTAAATGACCTTTTGGGTAACCCTAAAATCTAATGGTTGAGATTCATTTAAATCTAGGGATGAGAATAAATGTGCATTTAGTTCTCACATTCTATTTTTTAACTCACTCACTTAAATAAAGACCCGCTTAGTCTTTTATTTCCAGTCATTTTTTCACTTTCTAATTTTTCATTGACTTTAATAAAGTCACTTTAAAATTAGAATGTAACTTTATCACTTATAAAGTCACTTTAAAATTAAATTGACTTTACCACTTATAAAGTTACTTTAGGAGAAAAGTACAAATAAATTTGGACACTTTTCCCTAGGCCAAAGAACAAAGCCTTAGGGAACCATTTGTCCTCTGGTACCCAAATTTTAACAATTTCCTCAGAGAATTGATTAAAATCATTATCTAGGGTTTCTGTTGCGCTTTTGCTGCGTTTTTTAAATTTCTTTGTCTTTGGCTTCTTTTCAAGAGATATTTCCTAGTTTCTAAGCCTACACATCCCAAATATCTCTCATCAGGCATTTCTCACCATTCCCCACACTCAAATTCAGTGATTTTATCATTTTCTCTCACTACCCTAGCTAGTTGTTGCGCTTCTAGACTAGGACTGTGTTTTTCCTTTTTCACTCCCTTTCCCTCACTCAAATTGGAGAAAGCCACTTTCATTGTCTTCCTAAAACACTTCCCTACTTCCCGTAATTTTTTTAGATTTTTTCTTGCCCTCCACCCCCTCCATTCCATACTGTCAACTTGTTGTGTTTTCACACCTGTTTTGCAGCTCAAGTCCCCTTACCTATTCTTGTGTGAAACTAGGGTTTCCTATCAGAAGCAAAGTCAAACATGGCAGAGATCAGTGAAAAGATGAAATTCAAAGAAGGAAAGATCTCAAGATATGAGCCCATTCATATGCAAGAGGTCAATTCATAGGATTTTATAAGAGGGTCATTTGAGCAGGCAAGTTGTTTAGCGTTTTGTAGGAAACTGCAAGGGGTGGGTTATAATCATGATCTAACAAGTTTATTTGTCCTCAATTTCATAAGAGATCATGTCACAATTGTAGGGGTGAAATTTCAGGTTTCAGAAGGAGGTGATTGGCATGACTTTTAGGGTTTTGAGGTCATTTGCTGCACACAGGGACAGTTTTAATTCAAAATCAGTTTTTGAAGTAATGGAGATGAATTTTACAAAAGTGAAGGAGGTTTTTATCAATCACAAACCAAAGAACAAAAACCTCCTTCAGTTTATGCACAGGTGTTATGATTTGGAAGATATGTAGCAAAGTTTTAAGCTTATTTTTCAAAAAATCAAATTCTCCAATTTAATTGCCTGTTTTAGCCATTCTTTTGCAACATGGATTCCGAGAAGATGGGAATGAATTTCAAAAAACTGAGACGTTTTTCTTCACAACCTTATGTACAAAAACCTCTCCTAGTTTTGTAAAAAGTGTTATGGTTAAAGAGATATCACTCCATATTTGACCCCCATTTTTACAAAATATGCAGAAATTTGACCCTACAGAAACGCAGCAAGTACTTGCTGCACTTTTTCTCAGGAGGTCTAAATGCATAATTTCAAGCATGTGGAGATAGCTTATCGCATAAGGATGTCAGAAAAGTACATGGTAACACTTGGAGATTCATAATTTTTTAGAAAATTGTCAAACAGTGCCTATTTTTTTACCTTTCTGCCACTTTTTCAAGGCACTTGCTGTGTATTTGGACAGTTTGACTTCAAGTCAATTTTTCAAGGGTTTGGAGCTGGTGTTTGCAGTGCTTGATGACTCCATTGTGTAGTAGACATCTTCAGCTTTCCAACCATACTTTTTGCAGCAAAAAACTCATCCGGGAAGGCCTCCAAATCATCCTCCAAAGTTTTGTTGCGTTTCTGCAAAATGTTGTTGCGTTTCTGAGAAATTTTGTTGTGTTTCTGGGTTTGAAGGTTTTTCATGACACGTGGAGGTCAAAGGTCAACTTGGTCGATGTAACAATTGGCTCATGAGTTGTTTGATGATTAATAGGCTTATTAATGGTCATATTTGTAAAGAATCTTATAATTAATGCCTTGAGAGAAAAGCTCAACTAGTTAGCTAAAAAAGGGGAAAGTTGTTTCTAACTTCCCTAGGAGTAGGCAATGAGTCATTAGGTTCATTAATTAGTTGAATGGATCAGGATTCGACCCCTAGAGGTGGAATCTTATTTGTTTTCTATAGGTACTCAGAATCAAGTCATTGAGAGAGTTGGATATTTGAAGTTCACACTATTTTGGCACTAGTGTACTTGACTATTTGCACAAGTAATTTACAGACTGTTGCAGCTACTTTTATGGCATTCTTGTGATGTGGTTAGTGACAGTGTTTTTCTCCATTTTTCTTATGCATCTGATGATCAAGTTGTTCAAGCAGCCATCTACTTTCTTCCTATGCTTTATCTTTTAAGGTTTGAAACATAAATCATTCTTCTATGCTCTGTTTTTGTTTAAGATAAGCATCTAAGTGTTTCATCCTCTGAATAAGTGAATTCATTATGCTCACTTATCTTCTTATATGCTTTCCTTCTCACCACACTACAATGATTAACCAATTGTGTCACTGATCACACCTACCTTGCCTCGTACTATGAACGCAACTGATCTTTTGGAATATTTGGCCTAGTTCCTAAACATGGTGCTTCTTTATCCAACAAACTCTAATCAAAAACCTATTGAGCTGATAACTAGCCTAAAACCCTGATATTCTCCAGTCACTTCCATTGGCTGTGAGGTTGATTTTGAGAGAGCCATCTCTAATTTGGTAGGGCTAAATACCAAGTCAAAAGTTGCTCTGTAATTACCTCTTTGGTTTCCTTTTTCAGCCTTGGAAAACTAAGGAGCCCTAACACACTTGATGACATGGATGATTGTTGGAGGCCACACTTGGAGCCCTAATGAAGATACCCTAACCCTTATCGTTGTCCCAATGACCTTATGCATGAAGAATCCTAAAAACCCCAAGGTTTGTACTACATTTCTTGAGCAATCATAGAGAAAATTATTTTGTTACATTTTAAATACATCATATTACAATGAGTCCTTCACCAGCTTGTACAAGACTCTTTCCCCTTTCTAACAAGCTATTACACGCCTCCTAACTCCCCTTAGTCTAAGAGAAAATGAATTTTTAAGATGATATATCCCATTATTTCCTCTAGCCGACCTAAGCCTACCTATCTAAGTCGGTTTAACCACCATGAGACATGTCCCTTCATGTATAGTCGAAAATCACTATAAGTACAAGTCTAAACCTTCATTTCCAATCATCAATTTCGGTGAAGACATTAAAAAGATATACCTCAGTTCACAACTCGTGAACTAGGCACACCAAGGAGGGTTTGAAGAAGTTTGTTTGGGTTAAAAATCTGTGACAAGGAGCTGTAAAAATCAGAAAAAACCCTCAAACCTGTGACAAGGACTGTATGCATTGGTTCGGAACTTTGTGAAGTGAAGCAGAAATCCTGTGGCTCGTTTTTATTTGTAGATTGCAGTTTGTACTGCTGAAAGTACCTTGGACCAGTGTTAAAAAACCTCAAACCGCAGACCAGTGAAGTAACGGGGGACCTGTTGTTACACCCTCCATACCTCAGATCTCTTGTGACAGACCTCCTGTGGCTTGGACTTGTGTTTCGGATTACTAACACCACAGAACTCTGACCTGTGTAGAGAAGCTCGGACAAGCAAGCACGAAATCTGTGGAAGAGTCATTCTATACCCTTCATACCTTGGAGTTGTTGGGTGCCCAGAAAACCTCGGACCTAACCACAGAACACCGCAGGACTGTTTCTGGGCTCAGATCTTTTAAGCAGACTGCACTGAGAGTTCGGAAAGCAGCTTAAACTTGTATTTATGTGCCTCGAACCTGTGGTTATCTACCTGTGACACTAATACATATACTTCGGACCTGTATCTTGCTGCTGTAGTATCTCATTCAAAGGCATATATGCCTCAGACAGATCTAAATTAAACTTCTAGCTCGGTGCATGGTGACAACATTGAAGATTGACTATGTTACCCTCAGACTAGAGGGACAGACCTGTTGAGAGCTTAGTGCAGATCTTGGATTGGTGTTTGTAGACTCAATTTTGAAGAAACTATACTTGTTGGAGGGCTAAACCATTTGAAGAAAATTGTAGCTTTTACAGTGAACAAATTGGATCCTTGGAGTATTAAAGCTCTAACAGTGAAGTAATCAGAAGGTTGAACAGTGATATGGGAGGTATGAACAGTTGGGAGATTTAAGCAGTGAATAAGCCTAGAACAGTGAACTTATAAGGGAAGAGCTTGAAGATCTTGGACAGTGGGCACATCGGAAATCTGAAGCAGTCTTGTGGAGAAGATGATCAGTTGTTGATGTAAGTCTTTCATACACTCTATTTGTTAAAAAGTTGAAGAGTTGGAGCCCTAGGGGTTGGAGCCTCTAAAAACAAGGTCGGAGCCTTGAGAAAGATAGGGTTGCAGCCCTAGAGGTTGGAGCCTCAAAAATCCCAAGTTGGTACTTGGCAACAGGTTGGAGCCTGGTAGATTGAAGGGTTGAGCCTTCAACATCATTGTACTCAAACTTTTGTAAAAAGAGGTTTGGTGTTATCACTTGTTCCTAATGAAATTCTTATTATTTATTCTCTGATTATAATTGTGAAGAATCTAAACTGGTAAAAGTAACAATTGAAAAGAAATATTGATTCACCACCATCTCAGTATTTCCAACAATCAACTAGGGCCAAATTCCACTTTGGACAGCTCATTTGATGGAGAAAATCGTTGCATTGAATTCCTCTTTTTAGGAGGACCAAAATTGACTTTTGAAGCACTCAATTTGGATAAGAAAAAGTGGATTTTTAAGGTCAAACCCACAAATCAAAATTGTCAATGTCGGCCTTGGCTGAAATGACACATCTCATGGACAAAATTGCACCCCTCAAGTTGCATATAAATACAAGTGCCCTCATGCCTCATTTGGACATCACACAACACATCCTTCTTCTGTCTCTAGCCATTCCCGATTCTTATACGAGTCACCGAGTCAATAGCTAGATGAGTCTTATACGAGTGCGAGTCGTGCAACATTGCCCTACATCAATCCAAGAGGTTACTTTTCTAGAATTTGTTTCACAATCTCTTGGTTTTGAAATCATAGCTATTAATTTCAATGCCTTTCACCAAAGCTTGTTTCCTGCTGTGTTAAATGCATACAGTTGTTTTGTATCCTTATGAGGATCCTATGAATTGAAGCAGTGTTCCATGTTAGATGCAATACAGATCTACTTTAATAGACTCTATGGATGTCGAAAAATCTTTGTTTGGAAAATGAATCAGAATTGGAAACACCTTGCTGGTTTGTTTTTGCCCTAGTTCATATCCTCGTTTCATGTGTTGCCTAAATTTTAAAAAGGGAAATTTGAAGAATATCCCAAGAATTACTCGATTATTCAAGTAAAACATTTTGTGGCACTATAGAGAAATCATAGTTAACAAATAATGTGTTATTCTAGTTCATATCCTCGTTTCATGTGTTGCCTAAATTTTAAAAAGGAAATTTTGAAGAATATCCCAAGAATTACTCGATTATTCAAGTAAAACATTTTGTGGCACTCTAGAGAAAACATAGTTAACAAATAATGTGTTATTCTAGGCTCTTTGAGAATGCTCAAAGATAACATATTTGATCTACAGTCTTGTAACATAAACATATGAAGATATTTCTCCCTACATGCTATCATTATAGGTGTTTTGTTGGTGATAGTATTATTGGTTGTATCAATGATGCTTTAGCACCATAAAACATAAAAATGACATACCGAATTGGATGAAATCCATAAAGCAGGCATAATAAGTCCATTGTGAAACAAAATTATCATGTGTAGCTTTGTGGACTAAAAAAAATCCCTGTTTGAATGGAATCTAATCTGTGGACCTGTCACGATATTTCCAAGCATGGTCAATCCCACTTGTTAGGGGCTTCCGTAAGACCACCATCATTGTAAAGTAGCAAAATATATGTTATTAGACCTGAACCCTGTGACAATTTGTTTTATATGCAAACATCCTAGAGTTTGCTTCTTGAATTGTGTGCTTTGTGCAAAATGTAAGTGTTGGTCCGATACATTGAACAGAAACTCTCTCTCGTTCAGTCCATCTGAATGTAAGCAACATACTAAAGATACTGAACAATTTGTACCTTAAATTTGTTTGGGATCTCTTTGTGTGCTATTCCCTCTTGATCCAAAACACTCTGTTAACATATGTAGTTGAATATGTGCTAGATAATATTTAGTTTCAAAAGTCATCTAGCACATTCAAAATGAGGGGAGAAAAGCATTTATAAATATAATATCCATATTTGGCCTACACAATTGAAACAATTCAAATGTGGCACATATAACAATTCAATGAATGCACTAAACAAAATCACAATTACTAGAATAAAGCATAATTAAAGAAATATTCATAATAGAATTGTTGGGAAACAACTTACAGGAGGCCCTCCATCACAGAATTCAATGACTCCACGACCTATCACATTTCCCTGAATATGTACGCCAAAAGTAAGCAAAAAAGATATGCACACAGTTTTATAGTATTCCCAGCAAAGAAGAAAATTAGAATAAAACACAGAAGAAGTTTAAAATTAAATAATTCCACAAAATCCATTTCAAATAATACAAAAGACTTAGTGGGTAAGCCATACTAACATGCTTTGAAGTACTTAAAAGTGAAAGAATGAAAACACGCTAATAACAGCAAATCATGAATGCAATATGGAAATAGAAACTTAAGACAACAATGAAATTTTATTGATGTCCTTGAGAGGCCAGGGGCATATTAACAGATAGATATAAACTAACGAGAAGATGCCTCAACTATCTCCAAAATAAATATATCTACTATAATTATCAACCAAGGTAAGATGACATACAAAAATCCTGAAGCATATCAGTATGACAAAACGTTATATGTTTGTGTAGCATTACCAAAGAAAGGACTAGAACTAGGAGCTGGACATGAACGTGTCAGAGAGCTATGCAAGGACCAACTCTCGACACTCAAGCTCAAAGAATAAAACTGTGTTAACTTGAGGAATACTGGAAAAATAATTTCATTGGAAAGATAAACCAAGATATCATTAAGTCTCCTGCATTAGGATGGATAAATTTCAATCTAAAATTACAGCAATACAAACATTCTTTGGTCAAGCCAAAAGTTGTTAATGTACAAAATAGAAGGGGTCACAACTTGGGGAATACTTGTCAATGTAAATATACAAGAGGCTGCATTGTAGCGCATGTTGTCCAACTATATAAAACTAAGAATTTCAAATCTAGTTCCATGGATGAATGTCACGTTAGATATAAAAAATTTATCCTAAGCTGTAATTTGGAATATGATTATGTAATATCTACCACATAAATACTATAGTGCAAATATAGTGTTTTGTATTATAACAAGAAACACTTTGACGATCACAGGATGGCAGCATAAGTAAAGGTAATAATTAATTTGGTTGACTCAATGACTAGTATTAACTTTTAAGCAATTAATGGAATTCTTTATGTACCCTTGACTTCTCTTTGTTACGGGACTTCTCTTTAACTCCCTAAAGTGCTGAAGCTCTATTGTATTTGTATCCTAAAAGCATCTAATCTCCTCCTCAAGCTCTTTGTGACAACCAATATGGCTCACCAATTAAGTATAAAAAATACTTGGAATATAAAGAAATCCATAAGGACAGTAAATATATATAAATTGTATGAGAAATGATATATGTTGGCAGTACAATAGGGGCCCCATTATAAATAGTTAGCCTGGATATCCTTTCATTAGAAGTCATGTCCTTTGGTTGAGAAGTGTCATTTTATTAGGATGTGTTTAGACTCTATTCACTAGCTATTAGTTATAATTATTGTTGTTGTTATTATTATTATTATTTGTTACATTGCCTTCCCTTTTAAAAATGCTTCTTCAAAGCATATTTATGAAAGGGCTTGATGTTGAGATTCAACAAGATGATGAGCTTAGTGAAAAGAGTCGTCTTCACTAAGCTATTTTTGGCGCAAAGTCTATTTTTAGACATGTCGATCATATTCTATGAGTTGCAGGATGCTATTTGTGGATGGTTGGTCAAGTTGGAAAAATAGATGGACTTCTATTTTTAGACATTTTGGGCGAAGTCTATTTTTAGACTGCGTTAAAATAGAGACATATTGGATATTAGCTCTTAATAATATTTGGACTCTAGAAAACACCATCTTATTCTCTTGGAACACTGGTGGTGCTGAGATGTGGCACGGTCGACGAGGAATTACACAATTCCCAAGGGTTTACTGGAGCTAATGCATGGAGGACTTAGTTAGAACTCAATTGGTAGAGTTATGACACAGTTGGAAGAGTAGTTCATGGAGTTGTATTCGGTTTAACTTAGTTAGACTCAGTTGAGCTAGTTTTATCTAGTCTAACTGAATGCTACACTAGTGAGAGTGGAGTGAATTAATTAGTTAATTAATTCACAAGTAATAACTCATTAATCAACTGAACAATACAGCAGTTAACTACAGTGCATAGCGGTTTCAATGGAGACCCAGTGGAGAGGTAGGTGAAAGGGAAAGGTGGACTATCTATTGTGACTATAGTGATGCATTGATTGCATCAGCACTCGGTGGAGATGCCAATGAGGATTGCGTGAGCAAGGTACAGGTGGTCGACTGTTGGAACGTGTAGCGGGGATTGCGCGGTGAAGGCAAGCTATCGAGAGGGCAAAAATCGGTGCGATTTTCTTTGATTGTTCTTGATTGGTGTGTGGCAGGTGCCATTATGTAGAGCTTGATATGATCAGCTTTGTATGAGGATTGTTACATGATATCTATGACATATATTATATACAGATAGTTGGGGTTTTCAGCTTCAGGCTTTCCCGTTAAACAATTGTGTTAATGTGTGTGAATTTTTGTTGTTTCATGTGTGCATTGCAATCTTGATTTAATTTCCGCAAATGATCAATGGTGGAATAGATTCTGTATTTTGCATGAAGTTAAAATAGTGTGAGATCAGGAGAATCTTGGACATATAACACATAAGTTATATAATTTCTACACTTGATGTCTTTTTCCCAGGCTCAAAATGGCTTTGCATCATTCTCTGTTCTTGGAGTTGTCATAGTTGATGATACAAGACGATATGAGCCTCTAAGGGCTACTTGGACCAACTATCTCCTAAATCCCTCTACCAACTAGAGGTTTTCTTCATATTTATACTCTCTATACCTGTTTGGCTTCTATCCCTAGTTGAATCAAATGCTTTGAGCTAGGGTTTTTTGGCTTCATCCCTGTTAGTGCAAAATCTAGCACCCTAGCAATAGGCTGCACTATATCCCCGGCAACAATGGGATCCACCACCACTGTCACCTTAGTAGCAAATACCCTTGTTGTTTTGTGGGAAGATGTTATCCCCACAAGGGAGGCTTCTTGGACATGGTTTTGGAGATTAAATAACCCATGGATTCCCAAGCTAAATATCCTCCAAGGATCCCACCATATAGACACCCCAAAATAATCTTCAATAATGTATGGCTCTAAATGAAATAACGTACTGAGGTCAAAGAAACAATGGCTTGAGATAGGCCTTGGAGATGCTCAAACAGATTCCCAAACACACTATCAATTTAATGATTTACAAAAGTATAAAGTGACGAGGGTCAGTGCCTTGGCTCATTAATGAATTTCTAGGCATATAGGGTCAGACAAGGAGTGAGTCAATAGTTGAAGCCCTTGAATGGAGGGAAAGGGAGAAGGATAATTTCTCAATCTAACCCTAGTGACTCTCCAAACTAGGAGACTTAAGGTCAAAGAATGCAATCTAGTTTCCTTGATGGATACTTGAAGATAAATTTTGCATATGAAGAAATCCAAGATCATAAAAAGATATAGCATTTATTCAAGAGGATCAATAAAACCATTATCCAACAATTGTACCAAAATGGAAGATAATACTCAATAAAATAACATTATTCATCCAAGCATCACTTTTTCAATCCAAAGAAAGTTCATCCATCCAAAACATATATTCCCCGAAACATCCAAAGCCAAAATTTACAAGTAAAATTTGAAGAAATTTGAGATTGCTATGAAATTGCTATGGGATTGCTATGTTTTTATGAGAAAATGAGGTGAGAGCTCCCTCTATTTACAGGAGAGAGCCACAACTCATTATTACAATAAATTAACATTGGGGCCCTCTCTACAAATCAATTAATCTAAATAAATGCAAAATTGGGGCTTTGAATGCTACAAGTATAAAATCTATGGGCATAAGCCCACTGAGATGACCCTTCTCCATAAATGAAGAAGGGTAAAAATAAGATGTTGGTATAGTGTCCAGCTTCTAAAGGCCCTTCAATCGCATGACGTGCTCCAAAAGTCTTCCAATCTGCTACCCAAAAGCCTCTAAATTCCGACACAACCCCAAATGGACACTCCAGCAAATCAGCTAGTAGTGTTCTGAAAGCATTCGCCAAAGTGGGTGGAAAATCCATTGTCAACTGGTACAACATCCCCAACAATGGGTACATGTGGGATTCAAAACTTCCATGTGTCCATTTTACCCATGAACAGACCCATAGGCTCCTTCAAAAGTGGGTGCACAGCCCATATTTCCATGGCACATCCAAGAGGGGCTTTTCCAAGCCACATTCAACCTCCAAATCTCTCCAAAGCGCGGGCTTTCTTCCCATAATGTGGACATAATTAACCCTTCAAAGGGGTTGCTCCTCCAAACAAGTGGTCCATCAAAATTGCCTCGGGATTTCTCCTATTCAATAGCCCAATCCTTCCTTTACACGTGGACATGTAGGTTCCCAATCAACATCAAATGTGGCTCTGCAGGTGCTAAAACATATAATCAGCCTTCAAATATGGGAAAAAAGAAACCCCGAGTCTTTTATATAGGTAGACACTGGGATTTCAAAAAGACACCCAGCAATTAAACCTCCAAACATTGGGTCCCTTCAGCTCATATAATAATTTAAAAGGATCTTGGCCCTCCAAGGTATCCACACCCCAACTGACACTCAAAGAGGCTAGCCTTCCCATCAATATTTTACAGAGGTCAGCCCTGCTATTTCTAAACTTTAAATTATAATTATAGATTCCTCACAGGTTGGCTCAGTCTAGGACCTCCTTCCAGCACTCAACACATATAAAGAGCATTGTTATATCCTTTTATGTCCTCTCATTTTTGGGCATTTTTCAGCATTTTGAGGATAATTTGGCCTAGCCGCAAGGGCGAGAGGCCATTCTTGACCTAGTTGTTGAGGCTAGAGGGCTAAAAGCCCTGGCCGCAGCCATCTTTCAATCTCTCCGAGAGGGTTGCAGCCCTAATTAAGCCTCTAAGCCTAGGTCGAAGCCCTATAAGGCCTCAATTCCAATTCTTCCAAAGGATTTCAAGGCTAATACTTTGTTTTGCAGGCCTGCAGTGAATTTTGGCAAGGGTTTGTAGTGGCTTCCCATCATATTTTGTCATTTTGTGAGCTAATATTGGTTTTGTTGGCTTCTCTTCAGTCATCAAGGGTTTCAAAGGGCTCAAAATTCATTTTCTTGGTCACTAAAGGCCTTAGAGGCATAGCCACTAGCCTCAAGGTCACTTTTGGACCTAGCCGCAAGGGTTTCTAGGCCTAGCCTCAGCCCTAAAGGGCCTCTAAACCCTAGCCATTTGCTTAAAATGTCATTCAAATTATTCTTTTTTGGTATAATCCTTGTGTTTGCAGGAATATTAGTATATTACACTTGTTGGAGGCCTCATTTCACCATTTTTGAAGTCATTTACCCTAGCCACTAGGCTAGGAGGCTCATCTTGACCTAGACGTGGGCTTTTGGTGACCTTCCTTGTTTGCAAGCTAACAATTGGTGGTTGCAGGTATTTCAAAGGTCAAATCCTTATCAATACACTCCATTGGGTGCCTCAAGCTTGCCTCAACTTGGAAAACTTGCCATTGAAGCTAGGCTACTAGGCCTTGAGGGTTTGCTCTCCTTAACCCTCTCTTGTTTATTGACTAAACATTAAGCAATCAGATCTAAACATTAAGATTTCAGTGGCATAAAAATCAAAATATAAGCCTAAGTAATCCTAACATGAGCTAATAAATCATATAAGGCATCACACATTAAGGGCTTAATTCATCAATCTCCGCATTTTCCGAGGTCTGACATAATTGCTACAGCAGTCTAATTGTTGATGTTTTGCTCTAAAAAACTCATCTAATTAAGCATTATTGAAAAATCATTGTTAGCAATCTTTATCACTTCGTTGTTTTCTGATTTCGTGGCGCTTAAATGACATATGTGATATTGGCATAAAAGAAATCTAATAAGTTCTTGAAGTAATCAGAATTGCTAATTGGGATTGTTTGAGATAGTTATTCAATTGCTCTTTAAGTACTTCACCTAATTGCTCTTACATTGCTCTTAATAATTTGTCTTGTTGAAGTACTTAATTCAATTAATAATCTCATTGAAGCAATCACTCATATCTTGCATCTTCTTTCTAGGACTAGAAGTGCATTTGTAAAATTTACCTCCAAGCATAAGTTTGGTTGTAAGAAGATAGGACCACCTTCTTCAAGCAATTTGAGGACTCTAGACCCTCATTCGCAGTTAACATAGGTGACCTTGCAGTTCTCTTGTGGGCAATCCCTTATAGGAATGGAGGCACTTAGGTGGCTAGAACTCCACAGGAGGTATCGTTAATGAGGCCTTAGCCTCCTTCCTTTGGACTTCTCTTTACAACTTGCATTTGAGACTAGTTCCAAAATAATTGAGAAGAAAGATAAATATAGATTAGGCATGTAATTAAAAATAACCAAGAGCTTTGCATGTCACATAGAACTAGGTCCTGCACTTTATAGAGGATAGATTTTGCACATTGCAGCAACTGTTCATCCAGCAACTTGGAATTCTAATTCAAATTGTGCAAGTAATCAATTTTAAATGCACTGGTCTCTAACTAACAATCTCAATAAATCTAATCAAGTGGTGCTTAATAATCATACTTGCCTATTAATTTTAACCAAGTTGTCAGGCCATTCAGTTGCATCTCCTTTACTTGTTGGTTTCCAACAAGTAGTCCATTTCTTCATCCATAGGGACTACCTCCTTAGTCTGCAAGTAGGAGACAGCTTAAACAAAGAGGGCGGGGATCAGAGTGACAGCCCCTGCTTTGAGCGTTGTCACATTCTGGTGTACAATTTGAGCGACAACATGACCAGTTTTGTACAACATCATATGACCATAGCTAGGGACCACTAAAAAACAATTCTAAACGAATAAAAAACAATAAAATAACAAAAGTGAAAGCAAAAAACCAAAAAACTAGAAATTACTAAGAATATTTAATTTCTCCTTTATCTTTTCTTTTCTATCCTTTTATTTAAATTTTCAACATTGCCATTAACTGTTTCTAAATGTTTGAAAGTGGTTCCAACCCCATTGGATATGGAGAAATTAGAATTTAGATCCCATTCAAAATTCAATAGAGGATTTCAAGATTGGCAAGATTGCAACATTTCCATTGGTCTTTATCATGTATGATGGTATGTAACTAGCATTTGATCAAGAGCACCAAACCTTCTATGTACCTTGATGTGGTGACATTGATTGTTGAACCCCTCTGTCATGACCCTCATAAAAATGTAACCTTCACTCATGCAAAATCTCTGATTAGGCGAATTCAGCATTTTATATCTTATTTTAATGCTTAGAAGGTGATATTGATGATACATATCCCAATAAAGGCAATGATTTTGATGATATGTAGTAACTTGTTGTGGCGCGAATTTTTTGGACTCCAAAGACCATTTAGAGCCTCTTTATTCATGTCTTTTGATTCAAAGTTGGATTGCACTTGGTGCTATTTTGGCTATATGCACCCTTACTTGCTATATACATGAGAAACTTTGAATATTTGTGTATAATGGTTTGGATTCATATGGATGCATATATATGTTTTTTTTCAACATTTAAATACTTTATGTAAATTTTGGTCGATCAGTTTTGTGGTGTTGTTTGTTCTAGTTCTAGACCAGTGTAAGTTTTTGGGGTCAACTAGTCTAGTTCTAATAACATTGGTTAGGTGTGACATATTCAGTCCTCTTGATTTTGTTGAGAAATCAGATTTGAGAAATGATGTCTTGTTAGTTGTCTTACTTTGTCTACTGCCTCACCTAGGGTTTCATATTATTGGTGTCCTTGTTGGTTTTTGTAGCATTAGAAAGTGCTCTAAGTCTCAAATTTTGTTGAGAGGCTTAGACACTGGTATTCCAAAGAACCCAAAAACTGTTTCCGTAAACTCCACTCAGAACTTGTTTTATTAAAATAATTAATTATTTTAATGGAGACCCTAAGTCTAACTTAGGGAAATTAAATAATTAAAGGATATTAATAAAACATGAGTGAGAATGATCTAGAAGGCAGAGCTCAAGTTATAATCTTAGACATTGATTAGAGATCTAATATCGGTCGTTGATGTCTCAACGAGAAGACTATAAAGAAAGGCTTGAAGGCCATTTGGAAAGACACACTGAATTGATCTAAGAGTTCAAAATTTCTGGGGCGTGGTTTGCTGAGAAATTCGAGCTAGAGATCTGAGCAGCGAGGGGCAAAGATAGCCTCCGGAGAGAGATTTTCTCAGACAGTAGAGCACCAGTCAAAGAGAGGCAGAAGTGATCTAACCCAGCCAGCACTGAAGGAAGGAGGGTTGACACAGTGACTGCGTAGGGCTCACGCAGAGGCACGGCAGAGGTAGAGGGTTTCCGGAATTTTGCTTGTAGATCAGTTTCGGAGGCCAGGATCCGGAAAGAGACACCGAGAGGTTGTTCCTCAAGTTCCACAGAGGAAAAACGACTTGGTTGGGGTTGAACATTGAGCCTGGAAGGGGGTGGCGCAGTGGCTGGAAGGTCCAGCACTGGAACTGCGCAAAGGCTGCGTAGTGCCTCCCCGGGGCAGAGTTTTCTTCATCCGAATCAGCAAGGAACTCAGTGATTGAGTGAGGTAAATCCTCACAAATTCTTTTGCCAGTATTTCTCTCTGTAACTGAATTACCCTAGGGGTATTTAGAGATGTATTCAGACATTGCTACTACGTAATAATAAAACCCTCAGATCTGCTACACCGGTTTTCCCACATTGGGTTTTACCGGGTCTCAGTCCAAAACAAAGGTGTCGTATATGTGAATGATTTTCCTTGTTCAGTTTCCTTGTTTCAGAATCATGAGTATTATAGTGTAGGTTGCTTCAATATTTCATGTATTATTCAAAAATAATTGTGTAAAGTAAATTACATAATAGGTGAAGTAATCTAGTTGGTTGCAGTAGGATTCCTTATATTGTTTCAGATCTAGGAATTTTCACAGTCCTTATCTTGCTCATGATTTCATGTTATTTTTGGGCTATAATTTCATGTAGGGTCGGGGGGGAGCGACTCCCCCCTCTGCCACCCCCACCCCCCAAACCCGCTCTCGAAGCGCGCTCCCTTCAGGAGCGACCCTAGGAGCGAAATTTTCGCTCCCTAGCCTTTTTTGCAAATTAATTTTTGCAAAAACATTTCAAATGCAATATTTTTCAAAGAAACAATAATTTTTTAGTGGGGCAGCCTAATAATCAAGCCTATGGCCCTAGTATTGAAATGTGCTTCATGTTAATGTTAAACTCTTAAAGTAAAAGTGTCATTCTCCTTAATCTTCATTTTTATCCTTTTACTTAACTTTTTAACATTACCATGGAATGACTTAGGATGTTTGAGTGGTTCTGACCTCATTGGATTTCATATGGAGAAACTAGAATTTTAGATCTCATTCAAAATCCAGCAGACTTATCAGTTTTTTCAGGATTGGAGGGATTGCAATGTTTCCATTGGATTTTGTCATGTATTAGGGTATGGAACTCGTATCTAATCAAGAGCACCAATCCCTCTATGTACCTTGATGTTAGTGACATTGGTTGTCGAACTACTCTATCATGACACTACTAAAACGTACCCATCACTCAAACAAAATCTTGACTTGACATATGTTTTTTCTACCTTATCTTAATGCTTAGAGGGGGGTTTTAATGACAAATATCCCTATACAGATCCAGAGGTAATGACAAAGATACCTCTGGATATTAATGCTTAGAGGGTGATATCGATGACAACGATCCTAATTTTCCAACAAGACTCAAAAATTAGACATTTCTCGTGGTGGAAAGAGGCCCAAGCATTAGCAATAGATAATAGATTTCTAGTTTCTAGTAGTTTTTATAATTGTCGACTCTTTCATATTTATTATGATATTTTTTGTAAACAATATGACAATTTAAGTTTGAAGTTTGAAGTTGGCAATTATAACTCATTGGTAATCAATTATGAATATGATGCTTCATGAAAGTTGAAAGTTGTTTCATTTCATTTCATGGTTGTAATGGTGCATCTTGTTTAAGGGAACTCATTTATTCTTGCATAATCTAAAAATCTGTGTTGGACCAATTATGTCAAATCAGTGAATGGCTTAATCACATCTTTCCCATCATATTCAAACCCTCTTTTCTTTGATCTTGACCCCATCATCCAATTAGATAAACATTAGTCTTGGTTATTCACTATCTGTTTTATTCTAAAGAACATCATAATTTTTTACTAGGGTTTCCCCTCGTGCCTGAAAAGAACCAACATAAAGTGAGAGGAAGAGTTGTTGTGGTGACAATGGCCCACCTTCTTATGTGCCATTAGGGTTTCATTTCATTCAGGGACTCGAATACCTTTCTGTGTAGGACTGTGAGGTAACAGAACCCATTTGTCTAACAAGATACCTAAACTGGTCTAAATTTAAAAGGTCCTGATTTCTTGGATGTTTGCTTCACAAGCTAAAAGCCCACAAGTATTTATCGTTATAAACTAGTATTTTCCTGCTTTGTTTGATTGAGGATGTATTACAAAACATTCTAATGGGTGTAAGGCGCCATTTATTGACCTGCATATCATAGCCTCTTACTTTGACGTAGAGTAGGATGGAGGTAAGTCGGACATAATGGACACGGTTGGTACAAATAGGAAGGTAATTTACATCCACAAATAGCCAAACAACTGACAACTACAAGTTTACCATAAGTTACAAATTCACAAAGAATCAGGTTTTCTTATAAAGTGCTAAGCTAATTTCCAGAATCCAGATGGACTAGAAAATCCAACTGACAGATAACTGAAAAAAGGTCTTAACAGGACAACATGATCAAAACAGTCTAGTACAAAGTTACGAACTCTGTCATTTGAAAACAAACATCACCTGGGATAGACCAACGATGTTGTACCCATCCTTCAACTCCGGCATGGCTTTCACCTGGCAACAAAGGGAACTTGAAATAGAATCTATTTACAGTTTGGGAGTTTTAACACCGATCAGTGATAATAAGAAATAACATAAGCAAAGATAAATCAATTTCTCACCTTCTCGCACACAGTTTCAGCCTGCCATACAACAGAACAGCTAGTTAAGTATTCATCCACTTTGGAATAAATATGGCTACTTTTTATTAATAATCTAATTATTTTTAAAATTTTATTCATGTAATCATTTTACTTCTTTTAAATCTACGAGCTTTGGATATTGCATAACCCTAAGCAGTCTGATCTCACCTGCTTCTCTAGAGGCATAGTCCAGGAAGTCATTGAACCTTCTCCAATTTCTCTAGATTGCAAAATATAAGAGCAGCAAAAAGTAAGTAAAGATCATTAGGAAAACAAAACCTATTTCACAAAACAGACCTGCCTGGCAGCTAAAATCATAGCCAGTTTCACCAAATAAAAGAGATTGGATGTAAACAGAAGAGCTTACATGCATGATCCTGAAGAGCCAGACCAATTACTCAGTAGCTCAGTGAAGTGGTTAACACCTCTGTTTTTGCACCTGTCGCCAATGCCTGTAATTCTCCTCATCATTAAACAGCCAGAA
Organism: Pinus albicaulis; assembly: GCA_034641835.2. Lineage (NCBI taxonomy): Eukaryota > Viridiplantae > Streptophyta > Pinopsida > Pinales > Pinaceae > Pinus > Pinus albicaulis. The sequence continues at coordinate 207,597,643 of CM076575.1, read as the reverse complement.
TTAATGCCCACACTTATCACATACTCAATGCCCATTCTTATCAACTATACGTTCACCTCCCAGTCTTACATAATTTATGGTAAGTTAGACAACCTTTTTGGAGATGTGTTTCCATATTTTCTCAATGATTGTACCAAAGAGCTTTTCTTGAAAGACTACAGGGTAACTTTTGCTTAGAGCCACTTTCTTAATTTTGTCTCAACTGAAACACCTATTAGTACTCTTTTAGCCACATACAGGGATTTAGGGTAATACAATTTGGAAGAGAGTGCTTACCAACATTTCTCCAATATAGCACTCAAAGCAAGTGTGCCTGACATAGGAAATTCTAGTGTTGCAGATGGGGAAGAACTGCAAATAAGTTATTTCCATGGAAGTCATTAATGTGTAGATAAAACTCCTATCACATATATTCATTATTCCAACGGGGAAGAAGAAATAAAACAACATATGCCACTCCCCGGATCAGGTGGTAGGTATGCAATGTGAAGGCATGGTGTCATGTGAACAGATCATGGATAGGGAGAATGTACATCCAGCACATGGTTCTCCATGAAATTAATTTGGGAGATCACATCAAAAGGTAGACTTCACCTCTCATTGAATTCATAAGCATGCAAGGAGCACCTGAGGTACAAGCCACCCCTTGATACCACATATGATTAGATAAAACAAAGGGACAGAAAGAGAGACAGAGGTGCTTAACGGCAATCATTTGGAGTTCGATTTATCATCTTAAAAATCTGGGTAGCAATTGTTATTGGAAGAGTCCTAACCCTGTAGGGGATACCCTTTTGCTACTGTCAAAACCTATTTCCGTTGAGATTGCTTGTATCCAAATGGAAAGGCAGAGTTCACCGTCAAAGCAGGAGAAGGATCAATGAGAGGAGGAGCAACAAAATCAGTGCAAGCTCATGAAGGAAGTCAATTCAGAGTATAGCACTCGCAGAGAGAAAGGAGGAGAACCTAGATGAACTCATAAGAGAGATTAGAAAAATACGATACTGCAAAAAGGAAAATCCTGAGAACATCAACAATGAAGAAAAAAGCCAAGAATCTAGCTTCTGATAGCTCTTCTCATACAAAATTCCATACAGAGCTCTTTGGTTTGGTTTCTCAACATAGAGAAATGCATTGTGAGAAAAACCGGAAGGAACTGGAGGACCTGGAGAATATTGTCAATGCAAAAAGGGAGTTTATGATGGATGAAATTCTCCAGGAGTGTGCTGGAGCTTTTGTGAAGGACCCAACTCAGACTCAGGGTAGGGACAGAAAGGCCATACCATTATTTGAGTTATTCTGGTATAATTAGAGTATATTGCTACTAGCCTGAAAAGAAAAGCCCTCAACTCAAAGAATATGGGCTAATATCACCTGAGGCTAGAAAACAAGATTAATAACATTATCAAAAAGCTCGACAACCTCCAGATGACTTCATCCTCGCTTCAGCTCAATGAGCATGTTATGTTAGTGCTCAGGAAGGTGGAGGTGAGAAGAACCCCAATCAAGCTTGAGGAGAACCTCCCTGAGGAAAATCTTTGATGGTTATGTCAACCATGTTCATGTTGTTAGACATTACAGCTAAGCGATGTCTTTTTGTTTCTTCTCAATGTTTAGAGCTCATGCTATTATCAGCTTTAATTTGAGGTTGATTCAGGTACACTTTAATATGGATACTTCTTTGCATACTAGGAAAGGCCAAGGACAGCCCCATGGTCAGAGTCCTGAAATTAAATTGAAAAAGCTATCCCTGTAGGCACTAAGCAGTTCTCCAGCAGGGGGGGTGGGGGTGGAGAGTGGTACTATTTTATATCATATGTAGAGATCTTGTGCTTCCATGCCAAAAAACAAACAACATACGACACTCGTAAGCCCAGTTGCAAAAGCACTCAGGATTGAAAATTCATAAGCAGTCAGTGGAGACCTCCGAAGCCACAGTCAGAACATGGGTATCTAAAAACACAGTTGCATATATACTATAAAGCCCTAAGCTTGACTGGCCAGATTAAAAGAAAAACTAGATGCATGAAATACGAAAAAGAACGTACAAATGAGCTGTCAGGCACCATTACAATTAGCCTGACTATTTCAGGCACTGTGAAAATATTGTTTTCTATGACCGTTCCTGTATCTGGGCTGGAAACTATTTCTCAGAGAACAGTTTAATGGTATCTGTGGAAACCATGGAATTGGAGAACTAAGAAAAACCCGACAAGTGATCTCAACAAGAAAGGATCAGGGGTTTCAAAGAGAGGCTAGGGCTACACAAAAGCAATCAGATGTAGGGCTGTTAGATATGCATAAACAGCAAGAAGAGAGGTGACATCAACTGTTCTAAGGCATATAAGGCAATCTACAATGCTATATTTGCTCGTGTGTGATGTATTAAGATTAACCTCCAATTCAAGGCCACCCTTAAGCAATAAAACATCAAGTTTATTTACAAATCTGCTCCTAAACCCTAGTGGCTGCCTTAGCTGTGTAGGAGAGAAATTTTGAGAGGTTTCTATTTGGATTTTAGGATGATCAACACACTTGTAGACCAATGCCTTATCCTATAAGGGCTGATGGAGCCTTAATGGCACAAAATACCAAGGACAATGAAAGAGTAAGGGGCACTTCTAAAACCCTAGTTATTATTCATGTGAGGGGAGAAATTAATTATAAGGCATGCACATTAAGAGTTTCCTTATAGGCATTGAAGAAGACAATTTACATGCAATTATGAAGCAAAGTTTCAACAATGATACACACTTAAACACGAAACAAGAGAAACCCTACTTTAAACATGAAAGCATGCAAAATATTAATGATATACGATAAACTTACAAAAAACTCCTCCACAATAGCACTCCTTTCAATCCTAGAATAATGTCTCCAAGCAAGTCTCCTCCAATAATAAGTCGCATCCACAAAAGATCACATTATGCACAATAGCAAAAAAAGATAATTTTGCACTCCCTTTTGGCGAGGCCAAATTACATGTGTGAGATGATGAAAAGAGAAGTGAGGGGGAGGCTACATTTATATGAGTCTTCTCCCACTAACTTTACAAATAAAACAACTAAGAAACCCTAATGACAAGTTTACTTAAATGTTCCACAAGAAAGAGGTTACAAGCCAACCTCATAGCTCAAAAACATAACAAATATGCAATAAAAGCCTACACATGTGAGAGTAAATGCTCCAAAAGCATGACGTCACCCTCCAAGTGAGCAAGCACAATAAAGCTATAAGCCACTAAAGGTGAGATAAGGGCAAATGAGTGCTCCATACTCCAAGATGTATCCCATCAATCATGCGCAAGCCGTCCAAAGTCACTCCATGCCATGGTGTCATGTGCAAGATGCCCTACGTCACCCTCAAAGGATGAAAAGGGGTGGTGTGGCACCAAATATCTCAAGTGTTGGGGCTCCAAGGTGATGTACAAGCCCTCCCTTGTCATCTCAAGGATGGCCATCATCATCTAGACTCTAAAACGAGTGATGTCCATTAAACAGTGTCGAGGCCATCCTGGGGGCATCCTGGGTCCACTAGGCACAACATCAATATCTCCAACATTAAGCATCATCGGCTTAGTGTTTCAGCATCTAGGTGTCCCTCGAGGTGTCAAGCATCACATGAAGTCATCAAATAGCCAATGCTCTCTACCCTTGGTAGGCAACGCTACATATTCAAAGTTAATCTCTCTCTCTACAGTAAATAGTACAAACTCTACTACTTTGTTGAGGAGGTGAGGCAAACACCTCAAGAAGCCACCACTATTCTGATGAGAACCACTTGACAAAACCTCCTCAAGATAAAGTGTAAATCAGCAACCATTAGGTACCAAAAACCATGGATGCATCATAGTGGACGATACTTAATGTTAGGGGCACAACCAATACTTTACACACAGAGACCACATTCAAAAATCTAACTAGACCCAGTCTCGTATAAGTGTTCCCTCTCTTATGTTAGGGATGGCTAGATGGATAACCTTATTAGGTGTTTCCTGCCCCCAAGGAGAAGTGACTGGTCCAAGGTTAACTAATCAATCCATAGGTGCATGGTGTTAATGGAGTGGACATGACTTCAAGGCAAGGTGCCACAGCCAAGTGAAAAGCTAATGGTGGTCCAACATCCTGAGTGTATAGATATGAGGGAGCAATCATGGATACATGAGTTACCCCTTTCCTCCCCTTTCCACCCCTTTGGTGCGCCTTTTACTTTTTTATGATAATGCCTTGATATGGGTGCGTAGCCCAAGATCCCAAGGTTGCATTTGAGAGATTTAGCATATATTACCCCTTAATGAAGAAGCAGCTTATCGCTCATTGTGGTTGGGACAGTACAAGAGTTCATTTTTTATGTATGGAGAATCAATTGCTTTAGGAATTAGATGGTGGCTAATGAAGGCGGCAGAGCTACTGCTAGGCTTTTACCCACATGCTAATTTTTATCCTAGCCATCTTTTGCATTTTATCTTTTTTATTCATTGTGGCTTTCTTTGCTTTTTTATTTTAGTTGCATCAACCTCTAAGGAAAAGTTTTCAAGCCCAGACTCAAGGATGGGGATGAGAAGGTGCTAATCCCCATGACTAAATACCACCAGCCCGATGAATGGATATGGAATAGAGGGAATTATAGAAAGTAGCAAGACGGAATATCATGTGCATGCTACTTTAATCAGAGCCTCCCCAATAGTGTCCTTCCTATAACCTTAAGGCCTTAGAGGAAGTTTTACTGGAGTAGGGTCAAAGACTAACCTCCCAGATGAAGTGAGGGAACAAGAATACAGTCAAGATCGATCAATCATCCAAAATACCCCTTGATTCATATTAGTATGCCCCAAAAACATTAAGTAAAAGCACATGATTACAAAATGGTTAAAGTACTTGTCGATGGATGACCCACCTTCCTTCAAGAAGGAATGCCAAATGGGAGAAAGAAATACGACCGGAGCATATATGTGGAGGGTCTATGGCATCATGTCATGTACTAATCAATAGGGCTACAAGTCGGTTGGCTATCCAATGGAGGAGAAAGTTTTCTCCTATGGGTTACCCACTTTTTGTTAATTTTCTTGAAACTCTACAACCAACATTATCCTAGTACCCACTTTGGGGTGCAAAATTTTGATTTTTCCTTACAAAAATCACTTTTACTCAAAAAAGTGAGGAAAAAGACAGGGAAAATCAAAATTAAATAACTGGGGATAGCCCAGAAATATGTCTTTAGTTGACTAAAAGTCACATCCACTTGAAGTGAAGTGACCAAGCATCAAAGAGTCGGTTTTGCAACGACGTAGAGGCCAAGTAAGGCCCATGTGTTAAGGAATCAACTGGCTACCCATTAGCACGAGCTGATTTCTAGCAAGACAGGTCGATTTCCCTCTTTGTAGGGGTTGAGTTTGTTGCTTTAAACGATGGTCGAGTTCATGGGTGATGTGGCCAAGTTTAGGAGAGTAGAGGGTGAATTAAGTGGGAGTCACTCTAAGTCCACTCCCCCACTCCCATATGTTGCTTCCATTGGTGTTATACACAGCTTCCCTCACATGCTACACTGCCTACACTTGAGATATACGCACAACCACTTGGAGAAGCTCGTACATCCATCTTGGCCATTTAGGTGAGTCTGTTTTGTTTGGAGATCATTCCCCTACCACATGGAGCAGCTCGTTTCTCCTTTAAAATTTGTCACTTCACACTTGCAATACGTTTCCCATTAGAGGAGATACATAGCAGCGCTTTGTAGCCACACACAGCAGTTTGAAGGACACTTTTAGCAGCCCATTACGTCGTGCGATTGTCACCATTGGACACTTGGAAACTCTTACATGCATTGAGATTTGCTCCCATTCTTCTATGAATGTAATGCTCCTCTCTCCTGCAAGGTGGCATGGAAGTTGGAGAGCTTGGGGAAACGTTAGTTATAAATTGTTCTATCTTGTTAATAAAAGAAAACATTGGAGGTCCATAACCTAGCATTTTTGTGTGGTTTGCTTAGTTCTCCATTTAGATAACCTTTTGTGCTTTTCAATTCAATTGCTTAAGGTTTGTAGTTTAGGCCTTGATAGGGGCATTGCTGCCCAAAGGAGAAGATAGCAAGTGCTTGCTATCTTCTTGACATTTTGTGTTCTAGAACTTAGTATTACATGCACTTCTTGGTTGAATAACATGTTTACATTGTTCATTGTGCAAACTATACCTATCTACTAAACTCCTTTGAAAGATATTAAGTGTGTTATAGGTTCCTCAAGCTTGGAGTTGAGGAAGTTCTTGGTTGAACCAGCCATCTTCAAGCACCTAGAGCAAGCATTAGTCCCACTTAGATCAAGGACTTTCAAAGGACTCCAAAAGGCTTCAAAGGGCCCCTCTCTCTCTCTTCTTTCTCATTCAAAAATTCTACATTCTTCTTAGTTCCATTTGTAAGAGCTTATTGAATATATCTAACATTTCAAGAGGCTAAGAAGGTTGTTGTCCTAACACCAGTCATATTAGCTAAGAAAAGACGAAGTTGTCTTGGTCTTTCCTTAGCTAATTAGTGTAGGAACTTAGCATTTTCACTATAGAATTTCAATTGTCATTTTGGGCTTGCAAGTACTAACATTTCTTGATTGTTTTAAACTCATTTTCATCACTTTTAAACTAATTAGCTTGTTAGTTTTTAGCATGCATGTGCTTTTACAAGGGGAGGTTGTAGTGCCCTAAACCGGCAATTTTAACCAAAAGGTTGTTCTATTGCAGATTGAAGTAGAATTTGTAATTTTACTAACTTAATATGAAATTTGCAACAGACAGAAAGAAAATTAAATCACTGAAGAATACTTGTGTGATGAATTTGAGATGTATTGGGTTGGGGCTCTTCCCGCAGATGATGCAGCTGACTTGGTTACCAAACCAATCTTTGCCTCCTGGCCAATCTAGGATTTTCCAATACAATCCTTAGATCCAGAAGATATCTCTTCTGGCCCCGTGCCCAGAATTCCAAGAACAGTGAAGACCTCGTCCAAGAACAAGTTTGAACAATCAACTCTTTTCCTTCTTCCGTCTGCAGTCCTCTCCTTCTGTGTAATAAAAACTTCAACCCCCTTCAAATCCCCGTTTTACCTTCTTCTTACACATTTCTCTTCCACCGTCTCATTTCTGTCAACCGTCTATCTCCCTTACCCTGCGGCACGTGGAGATCTGCCTATTCAGTTTCCTTCTCCACCGCTTTGAAAAGGGTAAATTTATTTGATCATATATAGACTTATTCCCGAATTTATTTGTAGTGTGAATTTCAAGGTTTTAATGTAATTTTAATTTATTTAATCTACCTTTACTTTATAGTTAACTAAATTATATAATTCAATTTTATATTTAATAAACTATTTTAATTTAATTGTTATTTATTAATATTTAATTTTATAATGAAATTAAATCTATAATTATATTTTCATTTATAAAATCAATTTAGTTCATAATCTTGTATATCCACTTTGTTATTAAATAAGGTGTTAATTATGCATTACAACGGTGGTATACATATTAAGTCTCTCGTTCAACATTTTATCTTCTTTGGTGAATTTAGGTATTTATATCACAAATCAATCCATTACCCTATAGTTAGACATGTTCAATTATTGACTAGTAGGTATACTAGTGCAGTACATATATTGCATGCATATGTAGCTATCATATGCATGCCTTGTATGCATGCTAATAATCAAATTCTATGTGGAATTCGAAATGGGTCATTACAGAGGTGTTGTCGAAATTCACTCAAAATTGAAGATCTCAAGCACCTTGAAGCAACCTACTTGGAACCCTTTGTAAAAAACAATAAAATTTCACCATTGTAACTTCATCCATCCACTTTTTAACCCTTTATTTCAAAGGGAATTCATTATTCTTGATCCCTTTATTTACAAGGGACTCATCAATGCATTGTAATCATGTCGAGAGTTAGGAGAGTCTCCTAAGCATCCCCCCTAACCAATGGGGATCTTTTGTGCAATTGTGCCTCTTTTGTGGTGTGATTTATTTTGCATTAGAATTAACCTTAGTGTAGCTTAAACGCGTAACAATTAGATTAGTTTCATTTCAAGCCATTTTTCTTTTATGTTATTTAGACTTAATTTCATTTATAGCTCCTAGATTAGATTAATTTTTCATTCTTGCTTTAGATTATATTTCAATTCATGTTTTTAGTATAGATTTCAATTTTTCAAAGAGCAATAAACCTCCTTCAAGTCTTGATATGCTTTCATGCAAGTTGCAAGCCTAGCTTGATCCTCTTGTAGGATCAGAGAAGGCTTTTTGGTTGAATTAAACATAAATAGGGAAAACCTCTTCTACATCTTCTTATTGTGGCATTGGGGGGAATCAGTAAACGTTCAACTTGTGAAGTAAGGCTAGGGGTTGTTTCCCTTAGTGTTGAACCTCCTTGCAAACGGGTTGACTTGTGGGTTCTCAGGGGCTCTTTGAATTTCCCCCTGTAGTATCCCCTTGCAGCTTTCCTTAACCCAACAAGGATAAGGTTGGAAGCGGACACAAACCTTAGATTTAATTTATTGCAATCACACATTTAATGTTGTGCACTCACACACTAAACTAACCTAAGTCCAAGTGAAACCTAATTTAATTAAAATCAACCAAGAACATTCCACAACCCTTTTATTTACAATGTTTGGTACTTGATCATTTTCAAATGCCACATTTATTTTCAAAGCACATTTACTATGGGAGATTTTGTTAAAATTGACAAATAGGGCCAAATTCCACTATTGGACAGCTCATCTGTTGGAGATGATTATTGCATTAAATTCGTCTTTTTGAGAGGACCAAAATCGACCTAAAGATCATCAAATTTGGACAAGTGGAAGTGTGTTTTTGAATTCATTCCCTCACATGTTCAAATTGTCAAGGTCGACCACATCATCATGTAGGCTCATAAAGCCCAATGGACGTGTCGCTGGAGCCCCCAACGATTTGTATATATAGAGGTGCCTACAACCTCATTTCACACATTAAATGGCTCAAAAGTATGTCTGAGGTAGCCGAGTTCAGAAGGAGGATGAAGGGTTGTTTTGTTTTAGGCTCTCTTCTGTCACAAGGCCAAGATTCCTATGAGAGACAGCCGCAGGATTTGAGGGAAATTTTGGGCAGTTTGCATGGGCCAATTTGTCAGTGTAGGACCAAATTCAAGAGCTGAAAATGAGGCCGAATTTGTGTAATGATTTCTAGGTTGGTTTGTGATCATCTTAAGGAAGAATTTCTTTCCTTGTAAGGTCACTCTTATGATTTGTTGTCTCAGGTAGGGCTGTAGAGTCTAGACCAGAGGGCCGAGTGGCCTAATCTGGGTTTAGATCAGCGCTAAGGGCCAGCGAAGGATAGCTCATGGTATGTCAAGCAAAGCCGCTACTGACAGAGGTATTTTGGAGCAGTATAAGAAGGATAAAATGTTGACGCCTACCTCTAACAAGGTCACCAAATCCTACAACAAAGAAGCAGACCCAGATCAAAGGAAATTTAAGGTATGTTAATGAAGATTGTCTAGGAAGGAGAGCCACTGTTGTTGAGAGATCATAGGAACTATTTAGATGAGTTTGACAATGAGCACTAACCAACCAGCAAGCTACAATTCCCTGGTCAAATCAATTTCTATATTATTGTACTTTCTCTCTCTGTTGAAAATTTGATCTTAATAATAAGAAGAATTGATCAAGGGTTTTCCCCATCTTGGGGTTTTTCCCTAGCTTGAGCCATATCTTTATGTTCTCTTGTCTTGGCTTATCTTCTGCATCTATCAGTTATGTTCTTTCTCTAGTTATTGTTAATGTAATAATGACTCGTGTGATTGCAAATGGAAATAAGTGGTCTAATAAATGGGCTAATATGGAATAGTAAAGTAACTATCCTAAGCAAAGAAAATATTAACTCAAAATAACATGGTATCAGAGCTCAGGTAAAGATAAGCCCAAGCAATAGCGAAAGTGAAAGCAATCACTGAAGGAAGTTCGTTGACGAAGTATCCATGATCTCCTCCCTCTAAAAGTCTGAAGATAAGACAAAATGAAATTGAACGAGTAATTTTGAAGTACACTATGAATTTCTCGACCACCCTAAGGAGTCACAACATAAAAATAATAGGGAGCTAGGGTTCGGTTTATTCTAGTTTGGAAGATCGATCTTTCTATTGCAGGCTACTTGGCTAAGTTTGATTTTGGTTTTTGTAATCAACAAATAAATCTTTGTCCTTTTGAAGAACTCACAGTTGCATGAGACCCTAAAGAGCCCTTAACGCAGGAATTTGAAGCCATCTAAGAGTCGATTCTTATTTTACTGCAGGTTTATACCTTTACGGCCTTATCTAGGGCACAAGATTACTACAACGCAAGAATCTAAAGTAGGATCAGATCTCGGACTTCCGATTAGCAAAAGAAAGAACACTTATCTCTGTTTGGAGGAGCCAGAGTGTGTCCATTGTATAATCTGAGTTTAAAGGAGTTTCTACTGTAAAGAGGTTATTACAGACTCAGTCTATTTTGCCTCTTCAATCACAGCGGCAAGATTTGTACCTTATGATTGAAGCAACCCATCAATCATGGCACAATTTTGATATAATTGAGCTCCTTATATACTCCTGTAGCAATGGATGAGTTTTTGATCAGTCTTTGTGGCTAGAGCAGCGTGGCCCTAACAGCGGAGCAATATCTTACTCACATACAATCCGGTTCACAGTAATGTTGGAATTCTGAGGATTTTTTTGTTTGTTTTGTTACCTGTAGTATGAAGGTCCTAATGCACACATTACAGTGACTATTGACATATCCACGTATGTGATTGGTTCAGTTAGTTCACAATTATACATGGTCAATATCTCTACTGAAGCCAAAATACAAAGCCTATGTTGATGCATCCAACACATAAGGAGGCATGTATTCTATTTGTTTTCTGTAAAAGGTTTCCTTTTAACAAAGCAGGTTATAAGGTCATTTAATCTATGACTTTCATCCAGCTCGTTCTTGAAGGAAGGTTTGTTTGATGATGCACTTTAACCTCTGTCTACGGCATCAAGTCTGAGCGAAAGGGTTTTGGTCTTGTTAGTTTTTGTAGCATCGAATGTGTTCTAGTTACAAAATTTGGTGGAGAGGATAGAATACATGAGATCTCCATAACCCAGAAATCGTTTCCGGAAATTCCACCTAGAGATGGCTTAATTAAATTATTAGCCTATTTTTTTAATGTTTACTAAGTCTAAACTTAGGAAAACTGGTTAATTAATCAAAATTAATTAAGTCAAGGTGAGAATTCTCTAAAAACTCACGCGGATCAATCCTGAAATTATTTGAGCCATTGATTAAGATTTAATCTTGGTCGTTGGAGTCCCAACAGCAAGATATAAGAAGAGATCGACGTGGTGATGGAGTGGAGACATTTGAGCAGCAGTTTCTTATGCAGATCGAGCTAGCAGCAGTAGAGTTTGAGCCAGAGAGGGATGCAGTGTCAGTGAGGGGCAGGAACAGTGATCCAAAGGAATACTTTCAGATGAGGTAGCAGCAAGAGGCTGAGTCATTCCCAGTGTAGGAACAAGAGTGCAGGAACGCACAAGTGCAAGAATGTGAGTAAAGGAATGCGAGTGCAAGAACGCACAAGTGCAGGAACGCGAGTACAGGAACGCAAGTGCAGAAATGCAAGCGATGGGGTTGCTTAGGGGATATCTTTGCCAAATTTTCGTGGATTGCCAGTTTTTGGCATCCAAATTGTACTCAAAATTTCATTGTTGAATAATAATAAAAACCCTCAGCTACTGCACCGGTTTTCCCAAGTTGCGTTTTTCTGGGGAAAATTGTCCAAAATAACAGTGTCAAAATTTTTGTGTGCTAGCATTTCTCAGTTTCCAGCATTTTAATTTCCGAAGTTTTATTTGTGAAGATTGCAGTGTGAGTTATTCGATATTTGCTATAGCAAATAAATTGTTAAATTAATTAACAATTAGAAAAAATAATTCCCAGTGGCTACAATAAATTTTCAGACTTGAAATTTTCAAATGGTATCAGAGCTAGTTTAATAGATTGGTAGCTCAAATCGAAGAAGCAGGAATTTTGTTGTTCAAAGGGAGCAGCAGTAGGACATTCGCAAACGCTGTGCGAATCACCCAGCCAAGCAGTACAAATTGCTTGGGAAATTCGATTTTCAGTTGCAGGTGGCTGAAAAATATCAATTTTTCGAGATTAGTGATTTCAATAGGCGGAGGGAGCAGCAACAGAGTTATTTTCGAGACACAGAGGGTTTTGCAGTTGTTTCCAGCAGCAAAATCAGTGTCCGGGGGAAGAGGAATAGCACACAAAAGAATTCTTCAGTACGGCCATGGATCAATTTGATATTCGGGGACCTTAAGAGTTGTCTTCCAAATTGGAGGACGAATTTGCTTGCTTATCAAGCAGTGGTTGGTGGGTAGTATGGCCAGACATCTAGAACGTGACAGGAGATGGTACAGAGACAGAGTGTTGTGGCAGGATGTACAGCACTAGAACACAATCCTCGCTAAGAGGGAGTGTTAGTTTTTGTAGCATCGGATGTGTTCTAGTCACAAGACTTGGTGGAGAGGCTAGAATACATGAGATCTCCATAACCCAGAAATCATTTCCGAAAATTCCACCTATAGATGGCTTAATTAAATTATTAGGCTATGTTTTTAATGTTTCCTAAGTCTAAACTTAAGTTGCACAAAACGGAGAAATGGAAATGAGTTTCACAAACGGGAAGCGATACGAAACACGACCTCCCCAAATTTTGGAAACGGGGAAACGTGAGATATATATATATATATATATATATATATATATATATATATATATATATTAATTTAATTTTATATTAAAATTTAGGATATTTAAGAAATGTTATGTGAAATCATAAAACATACATGATAAATTCAAAGCATAAACTATTACAAGTTACAAGACATTTACTCATGAATGATAACAGAGACATAATAAAAATAGCAATATCAAAATATCCAAAACCAGCGTTTATTATATATCAAAATCTCAAAATCAGCCTTTATTATATAATTGAGGCTGCAAGTACAATAAAGACTATGAGCATGTCAAGTCAAGATTTTGTTTGAGTGATGGGTACATTTTTAGTAGGGTCATGATAGAGGAGTTTGACAACCAATGTCACTAACATCAAGGTACATAGAGGGATTGGTGCTATTGATTAAATACGAGTTCCATACCCTAATACATGACAAAATCCGATGGAAACATTGCAATCACCCAATCTTGAAATCCTGAAAAACTAATAAGTCTGTTGGATTTTGAATGAGATCTAAAATTCTACTTTCTCCATATGAAATCCAATGAGGTCGGAATCACTTTCAAACATCTTGAATCATTTCATGGTATTGTTAAAAATTTAAGGAGAATGTCACTTCTACTTTAAGAATTTAACATTACCATGAACACATATAAATACTAGGGCCATAGGCTTGATCATTAGAAGTAAAGCATCCAAGACACAAATAACACAAATAAAATAATAATGCATTGCACGAATCCCAAAAAAAATTAAAAAAAAAAATATATATATATATATATATATATATAAATAGCGTTGTTTTGGGAGGAAACGTACGGTCGGGAAATGTGTTTACAGCCGTACTGGCAACGTTTCCCATACAGGAAACGTACCAGTATCGCCAGAAACGCGTTTCTTAGCCGTAGAGTACGGGTTTCCACGTTTCTGTTTTGTTTTTTGCCTGAAACGAGGGTGGGGAGGATGTTCCCTGCAACTTAGGTCTAAACTTAGGGAAACTAGTTAATTAACCAAAATTAATTAAGTCAAGGTGAAAATTCTCTAGAAACTCACACAGATCGATCCAAAACTGATATGAGCCATTGATTAAGATTTAATCTTGGTCGTTGGAGTTCCAACAGTAAGATATAAGAAGGGATCGATGTGGTGATGGAGAGGAGACACTTGAGCAGCAATTCCTTGTGCAGATCAAGCTAGCAGCAGTAGAGTTCAAGCTAGAGAGGGACGCAGTGTTAGTCAGGGGCAGAGACAGTGATCCAGAGGAAGATTTTCAATTCCAGAGAGGCAACAGCAAGAAGTTGAATCATTCCTAGTGCAGGAACGCACTTGTGCAGGAACGTGCGAGTGTAGGAACACATGAGTGCAAGAAGGCGAGTGCAGGCAGCACGAGTGTCGAAGTTGCTTAGGGAATATTTTTGCCAGATTGTCATGGATTGCCAATTTTTGGCATCCAGATTGTACTTAGAATTTTACTGTGGCATAATAATAAAAACCCTCAGCTACTGCACCGGTTTTCCCAAGTTATGTTTTTCCAGGGACAATTGCCCAAAATAATGGTGTCAAAATTTTTATGTGTGCACTAGAATTTCTCAATTTCCAACATTTTATTTTTCACAGTTTTATTTGTGAAGGTTGCAGTGTGAGTAATTCAATATTTGTTCTAGCAAATAAATTGTTAAATAAATCAACAATTAGAAAAAATAATTTCCAGTTGTTCTAATAAAATTTCAGACTCGAAATTTTCACAGGTCCCACTTTTGAAACAACGAAGTATATTTCGAAAGATCTTTTATCAACAATATGGCTTGAGAACAATATGAATTAGGTTGTTGTTTTATGATTTGTTTGGCAACCTTATCCAAAGCTATCCTCATGTGGATCTGTGGAACAATTGGAAGTGTATGATTGTCTTAATATTGAATACGCACAACATTATCTTCATATGGAGATTTGATCTAAGGTTTACCAAACATTTTTGGCAAATCTGAAGCTTGATCGAATATCTTCAAGTTGTAAGCAACGTTAGCTCTATACAAACATATTCCTATGGAAATCAAGAAATCTAAGGTGTTAAGGTGTCAATTTGTCCTAAAGATTACTTTGCACAGCAAACTGTGTGTGACTTAAAACGAACTCAGAAATGGACTCTTGCATTCAATAAACCTGTAACAGATATCTATAAGTTTGGTTCCTTTTAATTAAATCAACCTCTAGAGCTTTGAATCTGAGTTAATATCTACAACATTATATTTGGCATAATTTCCATAGCAACACATTTGGCATTGCCACGTGATATCATTTTTTATGGCTCAATCTCAAATCTCTGTAACATCAATTTGAAGTGGCATCATCACATTACATAAAGGATCACATTATGAAATGGCATCTCTGTAACGATCATTTGGAATTGCATGATCCCACTAAAATAGTTCGCTCTTCTACACTCTCACTTATCTATGGCTAAAAGTCTCTCTCATGCTCAGGACTACTCACTCTAATGCCATGATCTCGTCATATAGAACCAATGTAATGGTAATGACATTGTTTTTGCCCTATGATCCCGCTCTGTAAATCACATGATCTCGCTTTGTGTTTGGTCTCGTTGTAATGACAAATGGTCTTACTCTAAATTCTTATGGTCTCACTGAAATTGAACGATCTCTCATCTCTGTATGATCTCACTATATGATCTCACTCTGTATGGCCATCAATCTATTATAAGGCATCCTTTGTGTTACGCAATCCTCTTTTCTATATATGGCATCTCAGCATATTCAACTCAGCATCATTTCTGGTCTCTGTACAGTACAACATTATGTATAATATTGTTGCAGTCCAGTAGCCATGATAATATGTTTATGCTCCTGTAAATTGATGACAGTGTTATAGTCTTGTTCACAACTTCGTTTAGCTTATCTTTTGAAAAGTTATCTACCATGAAGAAGCTACAAGGATCTTCCAGTAAAAGAAATTGCAACTGTTACACGTCATTTTGTCACAATGACACTTGACGGTTAAAATGGATCTCTCGCTATCCATACATATGTTTCAATGCACTCCCTTGCAAGTCAAATATCTAAAATCCTTGAAAAATTATGAATTTTGGGTAACATGGCCTTTTAACCTATTTAGTATGACTTGCGCGCTTTTCCTAGTCAGTTTCTGCGCATGTGCAGTTTCTTCTATTGAAACCTGTGCAGAACTGTGCTCTGTCTTCCATTGTAGATCGCGCACATGACTTAATGAAAAGTAAAAATAAAAAGTAAGCTCTAGAAGCCTTGTTGGCTAAATATATCCCAACTAGAAGCTTCTTGGTCATATCTATTTGAGCCAGACCCCTCAGAACATGGAGATAATTCCCTTTGATCAAGGAACCCTAATTCCATTATTAATGGATCTCATCCCTCTTTTGTGGAACTAAAACCTCCTCCATTTGTCTTATAAATTGAGTAGAGGCTAGAGGGTTGGGGGAGTTCACAAAGAGAAGCTTATCATCCAAGGAGAGGATTTGAGGCATTTGGGAGGAACCTCATGACATCAAGACATGGTTGTAAGGCTCTTCTTTTATCTCTGAATTAATACAAATGAATCATTTTTCTCATTGTATTGTTTAACTGAAATGATGAATGATTTATGTTCTTTTAAGTATTCATTAAGATGATTTCAATTTCTAATCTTCTTGATCATTAGATTAAACTTGTTTTGAATCATTACATTGCATCTGCCTTTGATCTCTTTTATGTCGGTGACTGCAAATCTTATCAAAACATTGAGGAGATGCATTGGGACGAATCGGGGATCTCCATCAAGCATTTCGCAAATAGGTAAGGGCACCACTCTCCTTCTCTTGTTTTGATGATTTAAACGAAGTTAGCTTCGGGAAAGAGCTATTCAATTGTCTATTTGTTTCTAGTTTTCCTTTAGGAATCTAGGGAGATCGCTCTTGTCCGCAAGAGGGATTTGTCTGCTTAACAAATTTGCGACTCCGCTGGAGAACGTCTTAGTTCTCTTCCTTTTCCTTGGTTTTGCTTTCCAATCTTTTTTGTTTGACTATATTCGAGTATTGGCAAAATTATGACTTTTTAGATCCTCTGGGTTGATTGCCTTGATTTTACTTTTTTCTTGAACTTTCCTTTACCTACTTGGTTCTGTTTCAGCAACAGAGTGCAGATTTGTGCAGTTTTCTTTCAGCAAAGTGCACATGCGCACTGACTTAACTGTCTACCTACACAAGCCTTAAAATTTTTGAAAAAATATTTTTTCTCATGTTCAGAGTTTTGATTTTAATTTATGAATGGTCATTATGTTTGTTTTAATCTTCAGAGTCCTTCTGTGAGCTTGTTTGAATGCCAAAGTGAAGCCTTGTTGAGAATTTATCCTTTTTCACATTTTTTAGTACGGTTTCATCTGGATTGTTTGTTGATCTATCAAAAAAGAGATAGGTTGCTGATTAAGATCACTGTTTCCCTGTCTTTTTCTATCAAATATACCAGATTCACTATTAATCTTACTTATTTGAGCGAAATACTTTGCTTATTTGTGAGAGATCTTCCAGATTAGTGAAGTTAGGGTTTTCTCAAAGAATTAGTGTTTTTTATGAAAAAGTCTTTCTATTTGTCGAATGTTAAATGAGAATCATTCCTTTTCAATTTGAAGTTTTCATAATTACACTTGTAGACATCATTAATTTGAAGCATTCATTACAAAAAATTTCATTTTTAGAGTTTTATTGGTTTCTCCACAAAATTTGAAAAATTGTGAGTGACTGCTCGTGAAAGAGACTTTGTATGTTTATTTGACTTAAGCGAATTGAAATTTCCATTCAATTTCTGCAACTGAATAGTTTTCAAAGTGAAGTTGGCATTTCGGGAAAAGGAGCATTATTGGAATTTTAGTTTTGCAATTCTTTTGAAAAATCAAAGAACCTTTCACTCTCTCATAACTAGGAATTCATTGAAAGGAAAAATCACATTTTCTTTTTTGAATGCATTAGAGTATTTTGAGTAGGTCAAAATATCATCAGTTTCACGTCCATAACCCTCTGAGTAAGTAACAGCCTAATAACACAGCGCTAATTAAAATTAATCTATAATTTTTACATTTTTAGGGCTCATTCCACCAACATAGATCAAGTTAGTGCTTTGGAATAGGGAAGTGAGTGAACTTTCCAAAGCTATAAACAAACAATAGAATCTTGTGGTAGGGAGTAAATCCAGTTATTACAATAATGCTTTAGGCAGCTCTTCTTACACAAGAGTCAAGCATGAGGTCATATCGGACCCGGTGAAGTAATTGTACCTGCTTCATTGGTTACGGTAGAAGATTTACAGGCATTACAAACAGTGTTGCAAGGTACTTGGGGTCACTTGGAAGTAAACCTCAGATTTACCATGTCGAGGAGCTTTCAAGGGGATTGAGCTTTGTTACTCTGCCCTTGCATGTACGTCAGACCTATGGTTGTCCTCCCAGGTTGAATTGTTATAGTTAGTAACCTTAGTGACCATAATCTTAGGGTTTTTTCCAGAGGTGACGGTAGAGGGAAGGTCTCTACTGTACCTGGAACAAACGTTGACTAGATTCACTTGGACATTTCGGAGGGTAATCTTCACTCGAGATGGCATAAGTGAAGTTACTTGCACTAGACTGTTTCATTAAGCAAATTGTCTGGGTAACTAGTTCCATCCGCTTTATCTATATATTTTCACATTGATTTCTGCAATGTTGGATTTCAACACCAACTAGTGATTTCACAATGAAAACACTGTTTGTGTGGTTTGACTCCTGGATTAGTTAGCGTGTGTTAATTTGTTTGTTTTTACTTTTTAGAGGCTTTAGGTGTGATTTCTTGATATTTTGAGTTCTTAATTAAAATTCATCATGGCTGATATACCAAGACATTCACTGAAAATGCAAGGTAAACCACCTGAGTATACACTGAGTCAATTAGAGAAAATTAGGGTTGAAAGGGAAAAATCAATAGGATTTGGGTCTTCAGGTCAACCTGAAATGTTTATCGTGGTACAATCTGAAACTGAAGTGAATCAACCTCAGGAATTTAAAGTAGACTTAGAACAAACTGAACCAGTAGTTACTGAAACTGTTACATAAGAATCTGATACTGGTGAAGTCTCAGACACAGTTGACAGAGCCAGAAATTTATGAGTCTGGTGTTTCAAAACCTGAGTCTCCTTCAAACGTTATAGCCCCTACTCCTGCTCCGCATTCACCCAAAGTAAAACTTATTATTACCGATAATCTTCCTCCTGGTCTCGTTAGTATCGAAGATATTACTGCAGACGACGAAGAAGAAACTCCAAGTTGTCCATTTTTTGCTGGTGAACAGACCTTTCCCCTAGACCTTCCTATTTCTCCTTTTCGGCAGATCCTTGGAACCTTACACCTTTTGACTTTTTAAATTTATCTAGTTACAGTCATCCACGTCATCGCATTCCTTTTTACTCTTTGCCCAAAAATAATATGTCAAAAATGGCTTCTGGAAGTATATCTATCGATACATCTATGTTTTCAACTTCTCCAGAAACATTGTTATATGGTGGTCCGTCAATTCCTCCTGGATATCAGTCACTTTCTGGGACTTTTTCAGGAGCGTCTCCTTCTCCTCAAATTTCTACTATGTCAGTTGATTTATCAACTTCTACTGCCCAAAGTTTGACCTCAAACCAATACATTCATATGATTTCCGGTGGTGTAGGTAATCCTCAAGTTAACCCAACAGGTGGTTATAATCTTCCAAGGGGGCAACAACCTCCACCTGGAGGGCAACCTTTTGTTGGTTCATATCCTACGATTACAACACAACCTTTAACTGGAAACTATCAAAGTTATGGTCAGATACCTCAAGTTGGTTTAGGTCAACCCTTTATGTCACAACCTGTAATAGGCACTCCTTATCCAGGATGAATACTATCTGGAATCCTTCGTTTGCTCAACAACCTTTGCAAGGTGCTCCACAGATACCAATTTACCAACCTACTCAGCCAACTGGACAACTTGTTCTTACTCAAGTCCAACAACCTGTTTAGGGAATTCCTCAAGTTAATTCATAGATATATGTTCAGCAACAAAGTCAGCAACCTGGTTTTAGTAGTCCACATACTCCTATCCAATCTGCTGCGCAAACATCTCTTCAACAACCTAGTACACCTCAAACGCCCATCCCGGGAGTACCTCAAACTTCTGCTCCAATTACCCCTCAAGTATCAGTGCAGCCTATTACACAGGCTATCCCTCAGACATCTGTCTATCAAGTTGGACCTATAATCCAGTCGATACCTCAAATACCTTTGGGACAACCTAGTATAGGAACTTTGTAAACAGCTTTTCAAGACCAGTCTTTTCAGGGCCAGATCTTTCAAGGTCAACCTTTTCAAGGGAAGCCTTATCAGAGTCAGTTCTTTCAAGGACAGCCTTTGCAAAGCCAACCCTTTCAAGGGCAATATCAATTGGGACAGATGGGACCAAATCCGTCATTCCAGAGTCAGTCATACCCCGGTCATACGTTTCAAATTCTGTCTCAACCTCAGTTTGGTATGGCTAACCCTGGTTATCCTGGAGGAATGAAAATCCCAACCGCTCAAGCTATTCTAGGATATCCATACCACAGCGAGATCCTAACCGATAGTTACCATTTATTGCAACTTTGGATTTATCGAATTTGTCTCGGCTAACGAATGATCTAATTTACTATTTTTTGTTTTGGTCGACAATTCCCACAAAGTTGCCCAATGATATTCCAAAATTTGAAGGTAAATCATGAGAGGACCCTTCAAACCATGTCATGACATATCATCTTTGGTGCGCATCAAATTCATTAATCGATGATTCCATTCGATTACGACATTTTCAACGAACCTTAACCGATTCAACAGTGAAATGGTACATTGAGTTACCACGAGCTTCTTTTCACGACTTCAATGCCCTAGCTACTGCTTTCTTGACCCAATTTCAATTACCCATCCGTTACGATACTGGTACCGAACTTTTAACCTCATTAAAACAGAATTTGTCTACTTATATTTCCGATCATATCCACGAATGGAAACATAGACATCGTTTGGTTAAAGTTTTCATTCCAGATCAAATTTTGGCTGAGTGGTTTACCAAGTCTTTACTTCTAGTCATCATTGAAGATGTTTCCAAGGGAGGTATTGTAACAGAAGACCAAGTTATTGCTCGTGCCCAATATCTAGACCTAGTTTACACGCAGTCTGGCACTTTGTATGAAAAAATTATGGATTTGCCTCACCCTAGTCAAATAACCACAACTCCTTCCGGCTCTCACGGCGCAGACGGTGTAGTCGGTTCTGTTAGTTCATCTAAGAGTAAGAAGAAACATTCCAAATCTAATACTCCAATTATAACTTTACCCGATTCACCGAAAGGAAATACTTCACGAAAATACTTTTGAGATTAACGTTGTCGATTCATCTACCAGTAAAAATAAATCGACTAGAGGTAAGAAGAAGGGGAAGGGTAAAGCAAAATAAAAAAACTTCCTCGAAAGAGAAAACTGATAAAACCGAACCATCTGACGAAAAGAAAAAGCTTTGCTATCCTTATTTAATCTGTGATGAAGATCATTACACCAAGGAGTGTTGAGATTTTGTGTATTTGGGGTAGCATCAGTTGTGCTCTAGCTTCCAAATTTTGTGGAGGGACTAGAGTACACTTGATCTACAAGACCCAAAAATTGATTTGGGAAATTTAATCTGGTTTAGGAGATATTCAATTAATTAATTATTTTAATGTATTTCCTAAGTTAAAACTTAGGGAACTTAAATAATTAAAGTGAATTTAATTAAACATGTGATGAAATTGTCTTAAGTCACACGGATAAAGCTTTCTTTTAATCTTAGCCATTGATTCAAGATCTGATCATGGCCGTTGGTTTTCCAACGAGAAAAGTATAAAGGAAAGGCTTGGGGTCATTTGTAAACATACACAGAGGCAGAGCACTGAAGCTAAGCTGAGATTTTAGGGCGAGTTCACTAAGAATTCTCATAAGTGTTTCAGCTGCAGAGAGTGGAATTTAGACCAAGGGGATGATCTGATCCCACGGTCTAGAATCAACAAGAGGCAGAGATCAGCTCAGAGAGGCAGCGCAGAGAAGCAGGAGGGCAGCAATTTGTGCTACGCAGGTGCTGCGCAGTCCCTCAAGGATAGCATAATTGCTGCAGGAAACCCTCAAGGGTTACGCAAAGACCCTAAGGGGCAGAATAAGGCCTACGTCACCCAGTCTGGAGTAACGCGGACCTTTCCGGAGCAGCGCTGAGGTTCAAAGAGGCTTCAAGGGCAGTGCTGGGGTTTCTAGGCCCTAATTTTGACTGAGTTCTGTAAATCCCATTTGAGGGTGTGGATCAATCATTATTTTGGCCCTAGATCAGCCAATGAGCTGTAGATCTATTATTTCTCTGTCGGGTTTTCCAGAACTGGAACCCAGGCTTGTTGTATTCAGAAAATTCTTAATAATAAAACCCTCCAGCAACCAGAAGACCGATTTTCCCGCATTGGGTTTTTCCAGGGACTATTTGTCCAGAAATAACTGTGTCACTTTGTCTATGTGTGCATGAACTTGTTCTAGATTTGGATAGGTGGAGATCTGTTATGTGTTTTGCTTCGATTTTAACTTGAATTTATTCAGTTAATAACTTGTTTAAGTAGGAGGAGCATAACCAGATTAACAATAAATAATTTTTGCATAAAGTGTAAAAATTCAGAAATTTCCATATGGTATCAGAGCAATTGCAGATCTAGGAGGGTCACCAGCAAGAATCTGAAGGTTCTAGCTGCAGGAAGCAACTGGAAAAGCAACAGAAACAAAAATCTGAAGGGACAGCGCAGTTTACAAAGGCAGATTCACGCAGAGGGAAGGGTGACGCTGTCTAATGTTGTCTCCTAGCAAGCCCCTGCAATTACTGCGCAGAGGCAGCTCAGAAACAGCGCTGGACTAGTCTGAAGCCAGCGAGTGTGAAGCAGATCTGAATCTGTCATATCCAGAAAAGACTGAAGAAAAGCTGCAGAAATTCAGGTGTTGATGGGGTTAAATTTCTCAAGTTTTCAAAAAAATTAGCCTTACCACAAGTGACAAAGAGTGGGAGGAGATCAGCTTCTCAGAGAGTTTCTAGCCACAAGAAACTTGCAGTTTGATCAGAGGATCAAAGAGAGCTGAATCATAGTTGATTTGGTAGATTTCCAAGGAGGGAAATAAGTTGTCAAAGGGAGCAAAAGGTGCCTATTTCACCAAGGGCCTTAGATCCATTTCTCTAGCAAAGAGAAAAGGAAGTTCCAACACATTCTGAGCAAATGGCTCCTCATGGACTGCGTGATCAAGACAGGTTGAATGGCCTCTCAAAATTTTCAATTTGGAAGGCAAGGATCCTGATAGTCCTTGAGGCATACAATCTTAGAGACCATGCGGAGCAAACTCTGGCCACACCAACAGATCAGGATCTCCTTCGGAAGCATAAGGAGGCTGCTAGGCATGCCATGCGGCTGATTATGGATGAGATCAAGGACCATATTGTACCACACTTAGCTGAGAAGAAGACAGCTAATGAGATGTGGAAGGCCTTGGTCTCCCTATATGAGGGAAAATCTGTCCAAAGGAAGATGTTGTTGGAGACACAGATGAGGTCATTCATGATGGCCAAGGGAGAAGACATGGAGCATCTCCTCTTCAGACTGCAGTCGATCAGAGATCAGTTGACTACAACTGGTGCAACAGTGGAAGACGATGTGATGGTGAGGACTGCCCTCAATGCAGTCACGGATGAGTGGGAAATCTTTGTCCAAAGTATCTTGGGCAAAGTGGACCTTCCAGATTGGGACAGCTTGTGGTCAGTTCTGTGTCAAGAAGAACTCCACAGATTCACCAAGAAGCAGTATAGCTCTGCATCGAGCAAAGTGAAGAAGGAAGATGAGGAAGATGCAGCCTTGGCATCAAAGAAGCAACCAAAGAAGAAGAAGAATCTCTCAAAGATCAAGTGCTTCCAGTGTGGTGAAATGGGACATTTTGCCAGCAATTGTCCTTAGAAGAAAAAGGACAAGGAAGCATCTTCTTCCAAAGCTGCAGTGGCAGATGATGGGTCAGAAGATGATGTAGCCATGAGTGCTCATGAACCACGGAGGTGGGGTGACATGGATATGCAGAGAAGCTACATAGAGGTAAGGCGGGATCCTTGAGCAGCTCATCTCTTGGATCACATGCGAGCTACGGCAGACTTAAGACAGTAGCGGAACAAGTGGAGCAGAGGGTGCATAGATCACAGATGAAGCAGAGGTAGAGGCAGATCTGAAGACTGGGAGGAGCAGCGCAGAGCAAAGCAGCAACAGCATAGAGGCAGCAGCAGCGCAGAGGTTGATGTGACTTTGGTAGCGCAGAGCAGAGCTGCAGCAACTTAGAAGGCTTCAGAGGGACAGCGCAATGCAGCAGCAGCGTGAGAGATTTCAGCACAAGGGGTTGATGTGACTTCAGTAGTGCAGAGGCAATCTGCTTACACAGTGCAGAGTTGTAGTTGTGCATCATCCTTCGGATACCAGCACAGATTTGTAGCCTATGGAGCTTCAGTGATGAGGATGCAGCCCATCTGACTTGTCTATCAAAGATTGGGCAGGAGATTCAGTTGTTTCTCTCAACAACTGAAGTTGCAGTGCAGCAGATCAGCAGTGGCAGTGCTATGAGCAGCACAGATGCAGCATATTGAGAGGGAGCTATAGTACAGATGTTGCAGTGGCAGTGAGAGAGTCATGGGCAGCAGTACAGAATGGCAACAGCAGTGCAGAGTTGAGTGGCAACAGGCCAAGCATCAGCAGCACAGAACCAGTACTCAAAGTCTTGTAATGCATAGTGTGATGTATTGCTAGAGCATACCCTTGATGCTAAGAGGGAGTGTTGAGATTTTGTGTATTTGGGGTAGCATCAGTTGTGCTCTAGCTTCCAAATTTTTTGGAGGGACTAGAGTACACTTGATCTACAAGACCCAGAAATTGATTTGGGAAATTTCATCTGGTTTAGGAGATATTAAATTAACTAATTATTTTAATGTATTTCCTAAGTTAAAACTTAGGGAACTTAAATAATTAAAGTGAATTTAATTAAACATTTGATGAAATTGTCTTAAGTCACACGGATCAAGCTTTCTTTTAATCTTAGCCATTGATTCAAGATCTGATCATGGCCGTTGGTTTTCCAACGAGAAAAGTATAAAGGAAAGGCTTGGGGTCATTTGTAAACATACACAGAGGCAGAGCACTGAAGCTAAGCTGAGATTCTAGGGCGGGTTCGCTAAGAATTCTCAGAAGTGTTTTAGCTGCAGAGAGGGGAATTTAGACCAAGGGGATAATCTGATTCCAAGGTCTAGAATCAGCAAGAGGCAGAGATCAGCTCAGAGAGGCAGCGCAAAGAAGCAGGAGGGCAGCAATTTGTGCTACGCAGGTGTTGCGCAGTCCCTCAAGGATAGCGTAATTGCTGCAAGAAACCCTCAAGGGTTACGCAGAGACCCTAAGGGGCAACGTAAGGCCTACGTCACCCAGTCTGTGGTAATGCGGACCTTTCTGGAGCAACACTGAGGTTCAAAGAGGCTTCAAAGGCTGACGCAAAGGCTTCAGGGGCAGCAGTGGGGTTTCTAGGCCCTAATTTTGGCTGAGTTTTGTAAATCCCGTTCTAGGGTGTGGATCAATCATTATTTTGGCTCTAGATCAGCCAGTGAGCTGTAGATCTATTATTTCTCTGTCGGGTTTTCCAGATCTAGAACCCAGGCTTGTTGTATTCAGAAAATTCTTAATAATAAAACCCTCCAGCAGCCAGAAGACCGGTTTTCCCGCATTGGGTTTTTCTGGGTACTATTTGTCCAGAAATAACTGTGTCACTTTGTCTATGTGTGCATGAACTTGTTCTAGATCTGGATTGGTGGTGATCTGTTATGTGTTTTGCTTCGATTTTAACTTGAATTTATTCATTTAATAACTTGTCTAAGTTGGAGGAGCATAACCAGATTAACAGTAAATAATTTCTGCATAAAGTTAAAGATTCAAAAATTTCCACAAGGAGTGCCCTCATCGCGCTGAGGTAACTAAATTCGTCAAAGGTTCACCCACCCCTGTTGTTTTGAAGGATCCATTTCCTTCTCAAGATAGTAAGATGGTCTCTCATAATCCTTCTTCTTCCATCTCGTTTGCAGATATCATGATGATGTCTTCTCAAGTTATGGTTGCTATGAGATCTCAAGATTATGGATCTAAAGGTCTTGCAAATGGAAACGATGTTGGTTCACCCAGTCAAGCTTTCACGTCAATTCATCCTCCTTCTGAACCATTACAGATTGAGAAACCTAGTTCTGACATGGTGATTCGACTGCCTCCTAAAGGTGTTCTTCGAAAGTCAGCTTTCAATCCACATGCGCAAGCTGCTCAGAATTACAACATTGTTGAAGATCTGGCTATGTCACCTTCAACAATGTCGGCCCTTGAAGTACTGCAAACTTGTTCAGCACAAAGGAAAATACTTTTATCGGCTATAGGAGCTATTGACCCTCAGGATTCTAATCTCATTATCTTTGATCTAGACAATTATGTACCTAGGCTTCCGCATCAACTAGCATTCCAAATACCAGTTTTCATTAAAACCAAACGAGTCTTTCGCACGGTAATTGACAAAGGAGTGTCTACGTGTATTATGTCTATTGCTTGTTGGAAAGCCCTTGGTTCCCTAATGATCAATTAGTCCCCCATGATTTTGAAAGCCTTCGATGGAAGACGTTTTCCCCCATATGGGATTCTCAATGTTCTATCTATAGTGATAGAAGGTAAAATTGTTGCAGTTCAAGTTAAGGTTGTTGATGCTCAACTTGACTATAACCTTTTACTGGGACGAAGTTGGTATTATGTTATGTCAGTTGTCATCTCATCATATTTTCGAATGACAATGTTTCCCCACAAAGGGAGAATTGTAAAAGTAGACCAGTTATCTTACTATACTTCAGACCCTACCTCTACAAGTAGTATACCCTTTGTTGGGAAGTTGATTACTCCATATGAAGATGTTGGAGTAAGTTTGCTTAAGGATTCATCTTTGATGGGAACTTTTGCCATACCTCCACTAAAATTTCCTAATAATGTTGCCCAAGTCAACATGATTACATCAAGCACAATTCCATCCCCTGATCCTTGGATTGTGCCTTCAGAGTTTGAATTGGCTATGTACAGCATTGAGATGCCTTTGAGCCCGCTTGAATTGACTTACCAGGCATCAATCGCTTTCCAACCCATCATCAACTGAAACTGAGGAAGTGAATGTGATAAGTGATGACTATTCTCATTTGTCACGTTTAGTACCAATATCATTTCCTGATCCTTTCAATAACACGTTTCCAACTGACAAGAGTATTATGGAAGTCATGAATTGGGATGAATTTCCATGGAATGAATATCATCATCGTTCATCTTTTCTGCCTAAGCTTGATAAAATCAAGAATGATTTTTCTGTTAAGAAATTAGGGCTTTTATTACAATTTCTCTTCTTGATAATTACTTGTGATTTCCTTTATGCTTCTTTCACTTAGAACTTGTCTTCATAAGATTATTATGTTCTTCATCAAGTAAATTATCAAATGCACAAAAGACACAATATTTAAGCTTGCAAGTCAAGGCCAAGACATCTCACTCTTTGAGAAGAAAAAACAATCAAAATTCTTCTTATAGATCTTCAATTGACAAGTACCAAGACCATGACAAAGACCCTTGACACGAGTATACCTCCAAGACACTTGTCACTACTCCTCTCGGCTCCTTATGTTGATCTTCTTTTTCTACACTGCACTACACCTGCACTAGGGAAGCCTGGTCCCTAGTCTAGCAGCCCTAAACAATGTGCTTCTTTGCTTCCTTCCTTTGATCTAGCCTTAGTCTCCTTGAGATTCCTCCTCAGTCTTCTTTCTGTACCCCTTTATGCCTAATTCCAAGATCTCTTTCACGTTGTGGTGACTTTCCTTTATACTGCAGTGAACTTCGGCCTCTTTCAAGATATAGATGTTGTCCAAAACCGAGATAGAATACCTCTCTTCTTGATCTGACAGCAATCCACTACTTCGCTATCTCAATCCAATACTTCGCTATATCTCCTTCTCTTCCAACACTGCATCACGCACTGGAGAGAAAACTTATCCTTCGTTGTAATAAGCTTCGGCCTTCTTGGATATGCGAGGTATAGTAGACCCAAAACAAAGCCAGATATGTCCCTCTCTCCTTCATTGATGAACCTCCTTTCTTCGCACCAATTGAAGACCTTTTATCTAGCACTTCTATTGTAGACTTGTCTGAATCCCTGTGGTTACAATGAGGCCGCGGTCACCTTTATATAGTGACTGTCCCTTAGCTCCTCGGCCGACATGAACTCAAGAATAGGTTGACTCCACCCAAGGAAGATATTCATCACATCTTAAGCTGACTTCAAGCGGGTCTAGTGACAAGATCTTGGAGTATTTACATCAACAATATGTCCTTTTACAAGTGTAACAGGACTTCATTTACATGACTCTAATTATCTTTATGACAAGACGACAAAATCCTAAAGACATCAAGAAGAAGTCTTTGACCTATAATAAAATTTTCTTACTCATGAAAGCCATGATGCAAGCATTACAATAAATACATTTTATTATCTTTGTCTCCTTGTTACATAAAATCATAATTACATGTCATTATGAAGACCAAACCTAGTTACACTTTTCAACACTCCCTCTTAACTAGGGAGGTATTCATATTGGTACTTGGTCACTCTCAATCTGAAGAATCTCATAAGAAGAATAGGATTGGTAATCCCATTTGTATAGCATCATATCAACCAGCATTGTCACCGTGCAAGGCCTTGACTAACAGCTCCATCTCTCCATGAGATCTTGAGCCCCAATGCTAGCGAGACCAATGATTAATAGACACCTTCATCATTGTCTCTCTTGGAACATACCCCACCCGGGTTCGCTCAGAGTATGTCCAGGACTATTCTTATCTTGGATTCCCAGTCCACAAAAAATATCGGTCTTTCCACGACTACTCTTATCTTGGATGCCCTAATAAATCCTCAAAGAGTATCAGATGCCAGATGATTACCCAATCCTCCATTCTGTCTTCCCCGGTGAAGACCAAAATGATGTGTCTATCTCTCCCTCTCAACTAGGGAGGATATATTCCACCAAGGAATGCACTCATTCATATATAAGGAATGTACCTAAGCCCCCTCTCTCGGCTTAGGAATTACTAAGTTTCTTCCAAGTAAGAAACTTATTTCTAGGCTCCCTCTTAATCAGGGACATGTAGCAGCTCTTCAAGAAAACAATGGGACATCCAGCTGCTCAGAAGAACTCCTTCCTTCGATGTCATGAGTTTCTTCTTTGTTGAGGAGTCTTCATCTTTGGGATCTCTTTATAGGGCACAGATCATCCATCACTATCATCCATGAGTCATGTCTTCATTCTATCAAAAAATGATCCAACAATCTTCTCATCTGTTTTAGCTTCATGTCCTGCTACTTTCTTTCGAACCATATTTCTTCCAAGGATCTTTCATCCTTCCATTTGGTTGTCAATTGTGGAAGACATATACTTCCCTTTGGAAGCCTTGCATAAGCTCATCCAGATATTATTCAGTTATAAATATGAATACTTAAATCAAAAATTACCTTAGTGATGATCTTTCACCGTGACATATTCTTGTAGGTATCATCATCCTTCATACAGGTTGACACATCTCCTAAAGATATGTATTGTCAAGGGTTTCCATCTTTTCCAAACTTCTATCAAAGTCTACATATCTTTCCAGAAGATTTCTTAGTCAAGTCTTCTTGGTTTCCTGGATATTGACTACCTTTTACCATGGTTGCACTTCTCACGATAGTTTTATTTCATTCCCAAGAGCTTCTAATATATAGTTCCTTAATTGTATACAACCACCTCATACTCCATATGAGGACATATTATGTTGATTTCATCTAGTGTGGATCATGCCTGTTGGCAACATGTGCATCAAAGGAGATTATCTTTTCCTTTGATCATACTTCTAAAGATAGAAGTATATTACCTGCAACCACATGACATGACTTCATAATATCCAACGTAAGCATATATATATATACACCTCATCCTTTCTTTTGAGTCATCTAATACTTGCAGCATTTTTCCTAAGAATGAAAGAGCTTCATTCCCTTGACCTGCTTTATCAATATGTCATCATATCCTAATCACATAATTCTCCAAGTTAGAATTCTCGATGAAACCTTTTGCTTCCTTTCAGTGAATCCAAAGAGGATTCCATTAGAAAATATCAACACCTATTTCCATATTGATTAATGAATGATGAACCTTGATCTAGAGGACTGCCTTTCATAAATGTTGTTTTCAGTGAGGTTCCCAAGAGCCACTTATTTCATAGAATGATTGTTACATAAATTTGTTTCAGACATTCTCCTATGACAAGTGCTCCTACTCCAATGCTTCTATCATGATGCCAATTCTAATGTGATGCATCTATCTAATTTAGAATGCTTCCTACCTTACCATTTTACGACCGACAGATACCTCTTAGAAGAAGATGATCTCAATCATAATAGAGATCTCTCACTTCTTCTTTATTAGGCTTCTTTGACTCTGGTTCTTCCATTTCTTCAACGATATGGACTTCTTCCTTTTTCTTCTTGTCCTTATTAGGTTTAGGACAATTTATCTTATAGTGCCCAAGTTCATTACATCCATAGCATCTTATCTTATCCATGTTTCTCTTTTTCTTCTGAGGACCAAATTTACCAAATCTTCCCTTTCTTCTTGACATGGCAGCGTAGGCTTGATTTTCTGCATTTGATCCTGTATCAACTTTTGCTTTTAACCTGGTCCCTTCTATCTTACATAGAGACCATAGATCTTCGAATGGTGTTGCTTCTTTCTTCGCATAGATACTTTAAGTAAAGTTTCCCCATCCCTCCGGTAGAGCATTCAGTACCACTGTAGTCATTTCTCTATCAAACATTACTTCTTCCAATTCCTGCAATTGATATTTGAGAAATCTTCATAAAATATGAAGTGATTCCTTCCTGTCTTGACAGCTTCAACTTGTATAGTTCTTGTCTCAAAGATATTACTTCTCCTGCAGTACTCCCGAGAACAACTACACCAATTTGTCATATATTTCTTTTGAAGTTTCTAGTTTTGATAAATACGAGATGACAGAGTCCTTTATGGATTCTATTAGAATCCTCTGGACAATTATTTCTCCCTTCATGTATTTGGCATGTGCTTGAGTATCTTCTTTTGAACGCAGGGCTATAGACCCTTTAATATGATCCATGACTTCATTTTCAATCAGATTCAGATCTGTCCTTTTAGGGTTTTGTGCAGCAGCGTTGACTAGCATTGAATTTGGGTCAACTCTCACACTTTGACTTCAATCCTTAGGCGGAAATCCAATTTTTGGAGGTCGAGTTTGTTGGCATGAAATTCGAGGAAATCTGGATAGATTCCCTGCAGCGTTGACTGCAGATTTGACCAGTGCGTTGACCAGGTTTGACCAAGAATTTTCGGACTATTTTGGGCTGAGTTTGACTGAGTTTGACCGAGCTCCATTGGGGAGGAATATTGTTGGTTTGACTAGCGTTGACTTTGTTGGCTAGGGCATATTGTTGACTATTGTAAATGGTACTTTCTCTCTCTGTTGAATTTGAAGAATAATAAGAAGATTTGATCAAAGGGTTTTCCCCACATTGGGATTTTTCCCTAGCATCCGCCAAATTATTGTGTCCTCTTGCCTTGTCTTGTCTTCTGATTATTTGTTTATGTTCTATCATCATTTACTGTCAAGTTCATGTGGGAGTAAATTGCTCTAAGCATACAACATACCATCGTTAACTAAAAATAACATGGTATCAGAGGTGAGGTGAAAACAAAGCCCAAGCAAGAGTGAAAAGAGCAATCACTGAAAGTTGATTAGACAAGGACAAGGGTCATTGGCTTCCTCATCATACTTCAAATCTGATGACAAGCTCAATGATAAGTTTGATTATCATGCTTGGAAAATGTCCTTGGATGTGACATTGGAGGAACAAGATGTTATGGATTATGTGCAGGGAAAGATCACCAAGCCTCCTTCAAATGCACCGACTGCCACTAAAACCAAGTACAAGAAAGGGGAAAACAAGGTGATGAAGATCATCAGGGATTCTATTCACAAGCACTTGGTTGCTTATATCTCCCAGCTAGGCACATCTAAGGAGATTTATGATAAGTTGGTTAGCATGTTCAATGTTAATCAAATTCTATTTTTGAAGAACAAGCTGAAGGACATCAAGATGGAGAAGGGAGAGTCCATCCAATCCTACTTCATGAGGATCACCGAAATCAAGAATGATCTCTTGTCAATTGGAGAGGTCATAGTTGACCGAGAGCTCACTCTCGTTGCTCTTGAAATTCTTCCCCGAGCATGATATGTATTCAATAACACTATTCTCAATAATAATATAATTTTTGATGAATTGTTGACGAGATGCACTCAAGTAGAGAAAAGGATGATGGAGAGAGACAAACCCTCAAGTGGAAATGGAAGTGAACCTACTGCCCTCACCGCTCATACAAAGAAGAAGAATAATGCTGGTTCGAGAAATCAAGGTCAAGGAAGAGTGGGACCCAAAGGAAGGAAGGGTAGATGTTACAAATGTAACAGGTTTGGTCACTATGCTAGAGAGTGTCCCAATGAAAGGGACTCACCCCGAGATGATGACTACAACAACAATAACAACTTCAAGGGAAATGGAAATCAAAGGAACAACAAGTTCAACAACAAAGGAAAGAGAAAGGCTCCCTCTGATCGAAATGGAAATGGAAATGGTCAACCATTCAAGAGGTCAAAGAACTCCAGTATAATGAATCTAATGTTGTTGATAACAAGAAAAATGAATATATTCTTATATCTACCGTCTCTACTGCATCTCCTCGCGACACCTTGGATAACTGGTTGATTGATAGTGGTGCCTCAAGGCACTTCACTGGATATAAAGAGGCCCTCTCGAATTTGTTTGAAGATGATACTAATTTGGAAATTATCCTTGGAGATAATGCCACCTATCCCGTGAAAGGGACAGGGACTGTGACCCTTCATTTAAATCAAGGTCAAGTCCTTCGTTTGCAATACGTGTTGTATGTACCTGACTTGAAGAAGAATCTAGTGTCTATCTCGGCAATGGAAGACAACGGATTCAAGGTGGCATTCATTGATGGAAAGGTACGCATTTGGAAGAGGAATTTCAAAGAAGCATTCACTCTTGGTTTGAGGGTTGATACACTCTATCAGGTTGGAGGAAGTCTGTTGGGAGCCATGACATGTAACACAACTCTTCAATCCGAGCTATGGCACTGAAGGTTTGCACACCTTCATTATAAACCTCTTCCCGAAGCAAGGAAGGTGGTCACAAGTATGCCCAATTTCAAAGATGATCATGAAGGTGTACGTTAGGGTTGTGCCGAAGGAAAGCATACAAGGGGACCATTCCACTCATGTAACTCCAAGACTTCTGATGTTCTACAATTGATTCATTCTGATCTATCTGTTATGTTGCTCATAACATCCTTGGGAGGATGCCTATATTATGTCACCTTTATAGATGACTTCTCCCGCAAGACTTGGACATACTTCTTAAAGAAAAAAGACGAAGTATTCAAATGGTTTTGCACCTTCAAGGCCTTGGTTGAAAATCAAACAGGGAAGAAGATTAAAGCTTTGAGGACCGATAATGGAACCGAATATGAGCCAAATGAGTTCAATGACTTTTGCAAGGAAGTTGGCATTAAGAGGGAGACCACTACTGCGTATTCTCCCGAACAAAATGGAGTTGCCGAAAGGAAGAATCAAACTATTCTTGAAGTTGCCCGTGCCATGCTTCATGACCAAGGTCTTTCGAAGTTCCTATGGGGAGAAGTCGCCAACACCGTTGTGTATGTTCAAAATAGATGCCAATATCAAGCATTGGACTCCAAAACTCCCGAAGAAGTCTTCACTGGTAAGAAACCCGATGTTTCTCATTTTAGAATTTTTGGAAGTCCCATATATTTTCATGTATCGAAAGAAAAGAGGAGCAAATTGGATGCTTCTGGAAAGAAGGGAACGTTTGTGGGCTACAGTGAAACTTCGAAGGCATATAGAATCTATGTGCCTGCTCAAAGAGAAGTGGAGATATGTCATGATGTCACCTTCGACGAAGATGATGCCCTTAGGAAGGTTAGAGATCTTCCTATCTCAAAGGAAGACAAAGAAGAAGCAGGAAAGCAGGAAGAACCGAAGGATGAACAAATGCCCGATGTTGAAGGTCCAATGGATCCTATAGATCCACCCTCTTCAAATAAAAGATACATAGAGACACATTGCTCCAAGGGGAACATTCAGTGAAAGTAAGAAGTCGAATAGGTACCAAGGGTACTTAGTAGCCACGAGCACCATTGTACAATCTGAGCCTGGAATGTTTGAAGAAGTCGTAAAGCACCATGTTTGGAAGGATGCAATGAACGAAAATATGAGTCGATCATGAAAAATGATGTCTGGGATGTGGTTCCTAGACCAAAGGATAAATCTATTGTCACCTCGAAATGGCTTTACAAGATCAAGCATGGAGCCGATGGAAGTGCTGAAAACATCAAGGCAAGATTTGTTGCCCGAGGCTTCTCACAGAAAGAAGGTATAGACTATGATGAAATATTTGCACCTATTGCTCGCTACACCACCATCCGTTCGATCATTGCCCTTGCTACATCGCAAGGATGGAGTCTACATCAAATGGATGTCGAGACAACCTTCTTACATGGTTCAATCAAGGAAGAGGTCTATGTGGAACAACCTTTGGGGTTCGAAGTTCGAGATAGAAATACACACGTATGCAGGTTGAAGAAAGCCCTCTATGGGTTGAAGCAAGCCCCCGAGGCTTGGTATAAGAGGATCAATAGCTACTTGACGAAGTTGGGCTTTACTCGAAGTGATGATCCAAACCTTTACTTTAAGGTTGATAATGACAAGCCTCTCATTCTAGTTCTCTATGTGGATGATCTATTCCTGACAGGTGTAGACCTTCTTATTCATCAATGTAAGAGGGAGTTGGCTTTTGAGTTCGAGATGAAGGACCTAGGACTGATGCACTACTTCCTAGGCCTGGAGGTTTGGGAAAAGCCAGGTGAGATTTTCCTTCTGAAGGAAAATATATTGTGAAGCTGCTGGAAAGATTTGGGATGGTGGACTGCTTGTCCGTGACTACTCTGATGGAACTCGACTTTAAGAAGTTGTGTGGAAGTGTTGTTGGGCCCGATTTGGGAAATCCTACTGAGTATCATCAACTCGTAGGGGCCCTGATGTTCTTAGTGAACTCACGTCCGAACATATGTTTTGCAGTGAACATGTTGGGTCAATACATGATCTAGCCTCATCGCATTCATTGGATTGGTGCCAAGAATCTCTTGAGATATCTCCGGGGCACAATCAACCATGGACTGAGATACACTGTCGGGAGTATGAGGCTCCATGGATATATTGATGCCGACTGGGCAAGCAGTGTGGTGGATCATAAAAGCAAATATGGATGTTGCTTCACTCTAGATTCTGCTTCGGTCTCTTAGATGAGCAGGAAGCAAAAATCGGTTGGTTTGAGCACCACCGAGGCCGAATACATTGCAGCAAGTATGGCCTGTTGTGAAGTTGTTTGGTTGAGGAAGCTCTTCAGTGAGTTTTTTGGGCATGTGTTGGATACCACCGTGATCCATTGCGACAACCAAAGTGGGATTCGACTTTCAGATAATCCCGTGTTCCATGACCGCTCCAAGCATATTGATATCAGGTACCACTTTATCCAAGATATGGTACAGCGAGGCATCATAAGGCTCCATCACATTGGGACTGATGAGCAGGTCACAGATATTCTCACAAAGCCCCTGGGAAGGTCTAATTCTTAACCTTCCGTGAGAAGCTTGGAATCATGGGCAGATGGTCAAATTCTTAACCTTAACCACAGGGCTAGGTTCGCCTTACCTTGTTGGTGTGTTATTTCCCCACCGTTATGATATTGAGCTGGTTCACCCTCTCTTGATCTATTCCCCACATACATCCTACCCATGTAGTCTGGGACTCATGGGAAGTACCTCTCATCTAGCCAATGAGTTGGGAAATGAGGATAGAGACCATAGCATTATTGATGGACGCATCATGTATTTTCGTACTCTCTATGTCTAGGATGGGTTGTGTCCAACAACTTGATCCGGGATCAAGTTTGGTTGAGGAATTTACCTCTAGACTGACTTCGGGTCAGTGGAGAGTGGCAAGGTCTTGTGACTCACTCTCGATCAAATCTTCTTCATTATTTCTTCATTCAGAAGAGCAAAGTCGACAGAGTTCAGAGACAGTGGGATGCCACAGGATGACAGGATTGCACAGGTTGACAGATAGATTGACGGGTGGAGTTCTCCCTAGTTGAGGAGTGTTAAAATTGGAAACTAGGGCCAAACTCCACATTGAACTGCTCATATGACTGAGATGATATTTTTGTTGGATTCCTCTTTCCAAGAGATGTAAGATCGATCTAAAGATCATCTTGTTTGGATGAGCAGAAGTTGGATTTTGAATTTATTGCTCTCACATGTGCAAATTGTCAAGGTCGGCCAGAATTGTAATGTAGGCTCACAAGCCCCAAAAGATGTGTCACCACCCCTCATTGATGGATATAAAAAGGAGAGAGTCAAACCTCATTTGGACATCATCTCATCTCACATTCTCTCTCCTTGTCATTGGTTCGTACAGCCTCAAGAAGACATTCTCTTTCCTCCACACGTGTGAAAGGGCAGTTGTAATTTTCAGACTGTTTTAGGGTTTCTGGCGTTGACCAGCATTGAATTTGGGTCAACTCTCACACTTTGACTTTGATCCTTGGGCAAAAATCCGATTTTTGGAGGCTGAGTTTGGTGGCATGAAATTCGAGGAAATCTGGACAAATTGACTGCAATGTTGACTGTAAACTTTGACTGCAGATTTGACCAGTGAATTGACCAGGTTTGACCGAGAATTTCAGGACTATTTTGGGCTGAATTTCACTATTCTTTGAGGTCAAGTTTGACTGAGTTTGACCGAGCTCCATTGGGGAGGAATATTTTTGGTTTGACCAGCGTTGACTTTGTTGGCTAGGGCATCCCGTTGAATGCCATAAATTGTACATTCTCTCTCTGCTGAATTTGAAGAATAATAAGAAGATTTGATCAAAGGGTTTTCCCCACATTGGAGTTTTTCCTTGCCATCCGCCAAATCATTGTGTCATCTTGCCTTGGCTTGCCTTCTAATTATTTGTTTATGTTCTATCAACATTTACTATCAATGTTAATGTGATTGCTAAACAGGAAAATGAATTGGGCTAATAAGAAAGATTGAAGTAAATTGCTCTAAGCATAGAACATACCATCGTTCACTAAAAACTAACAGATTTAGCATTCGAAAGGTCTAAATCTAAGAAGTCATTGATATTTGTTGAATTATTATGTGACTTTCCCTACATTGAATTTGAAACCATGGCAGAGGATCATCTTCTAGATGAATCCCTGTTTCTTATCAGTACTCTAGATCCTTCGTATGGAGATATCATTATATATCTTCAAACTCAGACTTTTCGGCCCGAGTTGTCACGAATTGATCGTCGTAGAATCTGGTACCAATCCCAGCAATATACCATTGTTAACGATACTCTCTATCATCGTGGTGTTGATTCTGTGTTTCGACATTGTTTAACGCACGAGGAAGCTGAGAAGGCATTAAATGACTGCAATTTTGGAGCATGTGGGGTCATATGTCAGGGTTTGCCACTGCCTAGAAGATATAGCGCGCTGGCTATTTCTGGCCATCATTGTTTAAAGATTGCATAACTGCGGTTAGAAAATGCCATAATTGATCCCATATGATGAAACATTGTTCCTGGACATCCCAAACCCTCACCAACCATGTCATGAGCTCTAACTGAGCTTTCATTCTTGGAATGTCCCAAAATTTGTAGAGGCCACAGTTTTTTAAAGCTTACAGAGTTGTTGGGTTATCTATGGC